>JARVGP010000164.1:0-69123 GCA_029876185.1 Mansonella ozzardi
TTTTTTTTTTTTTTTTTTTTTGAAATTAAATGCTAATATTATTATTAATTACTGATCCGTAATTCGCAAAGCGATGAATAAAGAAAAATAATGAAAGAAAAAATAGAACACAAAAAAATTAGTGAAAAAGAGAAGTACTTCTTTATGATAGCATTTATTTCGTTCATTTATTTCAAAAAATAAAACTTCTTGCTTTTTGTTCTAATAAAAAGTTTAACAGAATGATATGTAATATTTTTCAAAATTTACATATCATAATTAATTGCATTCCTAAATTGATTTATTCGACTTTTTCTTTACTTTTTTATTTCATTTTTTTTTTTATTTTGAAATATTTGCATCGATGAGTAATTGTATCGCACGAAACAAATATCTTTCATAATTATTTTTTTCTCCACAAAATGACAACATCATTTCATAGTGTATTTTTATAAATCTTTACTTAAAGTAAAACAACTTGTTTGAATTTCACACTAATCGATTAAAATTGTTTATTTTTTAATAATTAGTCAAATTAAGGTCATTGTTGAGCTAACGCACACAATGAAAAAATGGATTAAATAAAACTTAAAGCATTCTAAAACATGCAATAATAATTATTACAGGAAATATAAAGAGATGAATCTAGCAATTAATAAAAATTAAGTCTTTAAATTAAACTTTGTTTTTAAGCTTTCTTAAGGTATTTTTTTAATTTTTGTATTTTTAAAGCTTTTAAATCAAGCTCAATTAAGCTTTTACAATTATTATTTTCAAATTAATTCGCTTATAGGTTTTTCTAAATTTAATAAGCGACACATTGAGGTGGCAGAAGAATTGTGAAAGTAAAAAAAAAATTCTGTCATTTGTAATAAAAATGAAAATGATCAAATGATTATCAACAACAATTTAGTTGAAAATTACACTAATAATTTAGCAATCTAATTAGAAATTTGGTTAGCTAAGGCTGTTGGCTTATTGATGATGCTGTGAAAGTTAAATATCTTTCAATCACTTAAATGTCTTTCAATCGACACGTTGATCCATCAAAATGGGTTTACATCGAGGGACTAAAGTTCACTAAAGAAATGGTCTTAGAAATAACTGAATCAATATTTGAACATAGAAAATGGATAAAAACAATTTGTTGTAAATTCATTCATCTGTTTATCATCTATCAACTCAACTTCTTGTTTCATAACTCATCCTCGTACTTGTTACAATTGTACAAACATGTTTTCCGTTGATGCTTTCTGAAAAATGCTTTGTAATCAGATTTAACGCCACCCTTAGACTTTTCTAATTTCATAATATTTAAACTTCCGAACAAAATTCATTTATTGAAGTGACTGAAACGTCAAAATTATTTTCAGCCATCATTAAATTTTCCATGCATTGTACATATGACAATGAAATTCCATAGAAAATAGATGAAATGTCATAATTTTTATAAATTTTAATTACGTACACTTTTATTATCTTACACTGAGAAAGTATATTATAAAAATCATTTATGATATAATTATTTGAAATATAAAATATGCATAGTTTTAAAATTGTTATATGCTTATTTCACATCTTTTTTTCTACTTACCTAATTTTGATTAAAATTTCTCAAAGACAGATAATGTATGATAAAACTTTCTCTAATATTAAAAGACTAAGCCTAATCTTTTGTCATCAAAATGTATGGCAAGCAAAGGATGATTTATGCAAATGAAATTACGCTGACATTTGTACTAACAAATTAGTTTTTACTAATTTTATAAATTTTGGTGAAAAAAACATAACAAATTTTTAACCAATTCAGAGCGAATTCTACAGTATTTATCAAAGTATTTATTTGCAGGTGAATTTCAATTTTATTATCCAAATTATATTGAATAAAAATTAGTAAAGAATATTAAAATAGGAAAGTGAAAAAAGAAGGAAAATAAAGGATATGAATTATTAATTAGCTCTTTTTTTGATGTTATCAGAGAAAAGATTGGATGATCTGATCTGTGAGCATGAAAAAACGATCTCACTTACTGTTATGCTTTTTGTTATTGGATTTTATCATATTAACATGTGATATGATACAAATATCAAGGGCTAATGATGAATTTTTACAAAAGTCCTCCGTCCGTGCTCTGAGCACAAGACAATGATGAATATAATAGATACCAATGAAATCTAAAGCTCAATTAAGAGAAATACATTGCTGTTTGTTTGTAACTAATTCAAATCAGATTACAATGAGCGATTTTTAAATCAATCCATTACTGTAAGATATAGCAGATGGGTATACCGTTTTCAGTTCCTTTGTAAAATTGTATTTACGATATGCATTGTTGTGTTTACAAACATTTTCACAAATCAGATAGTTTCTTCATCTTAACTTTAAAATATCACTGTTAAACGATAATAATACAAATTTAAAGGACAAGAGATTTAGAAAGAAAATTGAAAAAAAGACAAATGTTTTAGCAAATTATCTCATGAACATTTTATGTAAATTATGTAAATAAAGCTGAGAAAAAAGCTAAGAAATTTTCCATTCTTTTTTTTGCAGGAAGTTTGAATAAGAGTTCAAACTACAAAATAACTTTTTCCTTCACTTACGGTTTCTCTTTGCTTAAAAGTTAAAACAATATTAAGTGAAAAATTCTATTTGGTATTTATTTTGTAATGCGGCAATCAGTAATCTGCTTGATAGCAGTTTTGCTAATTGAGATTTTATATGATCAACATCTGTACCTTCAGAGAACATTTCATCAAGTCCCGTGAGACCAATTTCAAATGTACGAAAAGCTTTTTGTAGTGATTCATTAAAAGTACGGCCTATAACAGATACAGAGGAGACTTCAGTAAAATCTACAGTGGACGAAGTGAAACTCACTGCAAAATTTACGTTAGACAAAGGAACTGAAAGAAAACATCCTGAAAAAGTTACTACAGTAAGTGCAGGAAACCACATGTAAAGTTTGTAGTATACAATGGGAATTTTCTTATGAAGCCTTCAGTAGACTAGGGAAATAAAATGAGAACTTTAGATGAGTATCCATATTTCAACCATCATCATTAAAGAATAAATTTTTTATGGATTATTATGCGAATGTTATTTATTAGGTTATTACTAATTTTTTTTTATTTTGATAGTTTTATTATGAGGTTTAATTATTTTTTTCAAGATAAGAAAAAATACCACTTTTAAGATGGTACAAATCGTTAAATCCAAGGTTTTGCAAAGTTGCTTGACTTAATACCTAGCATTGATGGCTATATTAATGTTTATTTCAATAGAAACATAAATTCAGATTATCATGCAGTATCTATAGCACCATTATATTTTGCAGTTGTTCCACCTGTAGATGATACTGCGTGCAATACCATTAACCTAGATTCTCTTCTTTTAAGATTAAGAACTTTTTTTTGAGGTTTTTATTATTCTTATTGTTTTGTAAGAATTCTGTAAGTTTTTCAATATAGTATTCATAATTTCTACCTTTCTTTGAATCGTAATAACATGGATTTAAAGGATTTTTTGCAAACCGGTTTTTATAAAGCCAAAAGCAAGCAGTTACACGTATGAAGAAAGAGTTGTGGATCTGCGGAAAGAAGAAGCCATTATGCATATAGACCTGATCTTGTTGAAGAGAAAGGTATCCAAATCAGCCAAGAATGCAACATCTAGATCGGTGAAGAAAGAGGCCAAAAACCTACTTAATGTTGGTGTATCTGTTGATTTAGTAACTGAATCAACTGGTCTTCCTAAAGCTGAAATTGTACAGCTCTAGGAAAAAGTAGTTTAACAACCAGACGCTTTTGTTCTCATTAGTTGATCATTTATTGTTTGCAGTCTCCACACATTCGCTAATGGATTTTAAAAGAAGCCATTGTTTCTGACTATTGTTGCGCCAACAAGCCTTGAAACTCCAATGCCGCACGAACTCATACAATGAAAATTTAAAATTTTAATTGGAAATTAAAAATGAAAAAAATTAAGTTATGCAACGAATTTTCTTTTTTTTCGCAAAACATCAATGCAATTAATTAAATTAAGGCATGAATTTTTTATTCACTTTTTTAATTACAATAAAATTATATTGTCAATCAGTCAATGTCTTCTGTGTCAACCAACAAATATTTGTGTATTTTTTTCGATGAAAAGGTAGGATTTGTTTGCATAATTTACTTAGCAAACAAAATATGCCGCAAAATATTTATTTGTAACGGAATCCCGTTATTATATTTACTTATTAAATGGATATACAAAATAGTTATAGTTATAGCAATCGATTGGAAAAATAAAATATATTAATTACTTTTAAACGTGCCGCCTAAATTTATTATTTTTGCCGCAAATTCCAAAAGGATATTTCCATTTCCGCCAGAGTTTTTTCCTTAGCCTTCTTTTACAAAACTATTTCATGCCTTGCATAACAATCCTTGTGACATATTCATGATCTATGTCATCATCGTGTAGACAGCAAAGCAATAATAATGATATTGACCGATACAAATATTGGTCTGTTTGGATTCGGTCATGGAGTCTGCTCGGATTCAATCATGGATATTGATTTGAGAAATCGAAATTATTCATTTTTTTTGGTTTCAACAATTTTACAAAATTATGTGATTGTTAAAGGGAAAAGTTAAATGAATAAAATTAGGAAAATTACTATTTTTTTTTTTTTTTTGTAAAAATGGCAGAAATTCTTCAATTATGGATATATATATTTTTTGAAATAAACATTAACCACTTGAACATACGTTCAAAAATTTCATTTCATCAACGAAAATAACAATGAAATTAAAAGTAGACAATTAAAGTTGATTTTAGAAGTAACATGTCAACACTAGTTTCACCTGTTTGAAATTTTTTTATACATATTGATAAGAAGTCAAGTGAAATTGTATGGAATAAATAATTGAAAAAAATGATGTTATATATAAAATATTATGGTGATAGACTTGCCGTTTAATTCCTGTTTTTGTGAAATCATAGTAAGTTCAGTTGCACTAATGGTTACTCAAAAAAAAAAAACCAATTTATGAAAAGCTGATGAAAAAACGTGAATATTTCTATAGTGAAGTGGCAAATTTCACTGTATTAAGAGGAATATCCAAGTTTTCGATGGAATCTTAAAAATTATAAAATTCGTTTCAATCAACTTCTTTTTTTTTTGCATAAACGGAAACGTTTAATGGAAAAAATTGCAATTCAGGAAAATAACACTGCACAGTTAAATCAAATGCACTTCATTGGTTTGCTATTTGTAAAAAAATGAGAATATTATATTTCATAAAAAATGTCGTAGTATATTGTATCGGTTTAATTGTGAACTTTTTTTGCACTGTGATCAATTCACTTTAACTAACTTTTTTTTCATAAGTTACATAAGCACTCAACCGGTCAAAATTTCTGAATTTTCTTTCAATTTCTACAATTAGCATGCATTGAAATAGCAAAAGTTTCCGCTAAAATGAACAAAAGCCAAAAATCTGGAAAAAAATTAAACTTCTAGAAAATGCCATTGCACAATGAAATCAGATGTACTTCATTAATTTGCTAATTGATCACCAAATTATGGCCTAGTAAAATGAAACTAGACATTGTCTCTGCGTTTTAATATTTGATTTTAGAAATTTAAACATTAGTTTTTGAAATTTCCGAAGTTCTGCGCAGTTATTATAAATCCAGTAGAGTTGAAATTATTTTTGCAAACACTTCTCGTGATCATTTACTGGTCGTATCATTATCAACAAGTGCTATCAAATCCTTTATAATTGATTGTGATTTTTGTCTGCATCAAGAAAGAGATCAAGTTGAAGAGTTGAGCTCAATGTTTAAATCATGAGAAATCTAACAGAAATATGTGATTCATATTCAACTCAGATAACTCATATTTCACTGCATATCTTTTTAAGGCTTATAAAATTATTTAGTATAGCTCAATGGATATATATGTAATTATCATATCTATATCAGCTCTACATGCTTTAGAATGCTTTTCAATGCATTTTATCACCAATCCAAAGCGTATCATTTTTACTATGCTTAAATAAATTTTTTAAAATCTTTCGACATTATTCATTTTCAAATTATTAAATTAAGAATTACTAATAGTTTTTGGAGGATAAAGTTCTGTGTAATTGCTGAGAAAACTTCCAGAATTTTGTGTGGTTTTTGAATTTAAAGACAGGATATGAATTATACGGAAGAAGACTATAATTCAATTTCAGAATTAAGAAAATTCCGATGTAATCGTGTTTTCATAATTTCGCAATGTTTCTTCTTGCTAATATTTTGGGAAAACCGGGAATTCGTGCTTTTATTTTTTGACGATCATGTTCATTGCACTTCTCAAATTTAATAAGTTTCGTTTCTAAGATTTAACTTCAACGAATGCCAGACAAGCTATATTTTATTTCGTTTATTAGCGACAGAGATTTATTCGGGTTATTCTGACGTTTTTTTGGGTAGAGTTGATTATCGTTTTCTTAATAGCATTTATAATGGTTCAATATAAGAAGTTATCTCTCGTTCAGCTAGAAATATTCTGCGAAAAAGGTTCAAATTTGAAGAAAAACAAAGTTTTGAGTGATCGGAATGGTGTAGATCAATGAAGGATATCAAGTGATGTCTGATATGGTTAAAGGCGGAATTCTTCCGAATTATGGATTGACATGTTTCTGTGATTCAATCATAAGTAAAGCGTTTATGATCGGTGCTTATCGCTTTAATTTTTTTAACTTACAAAATCTCAACATTCTATCTGATAATTTTAATTTCGATAATCCGACAACTATTGTCCTATCATGAAAGGAAAACACAGTAAACAGTTTTTGGCAAATGTATTTTTTATTGTCTCATAAGGTTTATATGAAAAATTCTAAAGTTTGAAAAAGTGACTTTTTCTTTGTATGCATAAATTATCTAATATATTCAGAAATTACAGCCGAACAAAAATGATTCTGTACAGATAATTCTGCCATAACTTGCGATAAAATTATAATCAGGATTTTGACACAAAGAGCTAGGACTATAAATTTGAGAAAAGTTAAATCATTTTTAAGACCTGAAAATTTTGTTCTTCTTTGTCAAACTATAAAAAATGTGAAAAATTTACTTTTATAGTGTGAAATGTATATTTTAGATTGAATGTTGCAATTATTACTATTGATTAATCTAAGCATAAATGCTTTGCGAAAAACTTTATAAACTCAAAGCAAATGAAAACTTTATCATGATATATTGATATTATCATACCAGTAAACAGTATTCAGTTGACATATGATGATACTAATGATATTTACTGCTAAAATTCTTCTTCCATAGGAAGGAACAAAAATATAAAATAACAAAGCAAGCAGTCATACGATCTTTTGAAATGAAACAAAATTGAAATATAAAGTGAGCAGTTATAAAAAGCAGCTATAAAAAAGTGCTCATTTTAAATTCTTGCAATTCTTCAACAAAGTTATTGCATTTTCAGGAACTCAGTTGTCAACGTTGCAAAAAAAAAGAAGTCCCTGAAATTAAAATAATTTTAATTAGGCGAATAAAATAAATACAACGGAGAAAAATTAAAGTAAATAAAAAATTGAAGTAATTTAAAAGAATTTTTTTTGAATGACTCATGTGAGGTAAAAATCAGCTTGTTGTTGGGTGATAAAAAGGACAAAAAATATTGAAGAATCTAAAGTTTATGATGTTCACTTGTCAAGTATTGTTCATCTTTTCGCATTGCTTTTACTTAATTGCCATCATTTCCTTTACTGAAATGACGGCTGTTTCAATTATCAATTTTTTTCAAATAATTTTATCAAACGTTATCAGCTTGTTCATGTGAAAAAAATTATTATAATGCTGTTTTTTTTGCCGCTATAAACCGAAAATTGATGCAAAATTCAGTTTTTTTTTCTTTCAGAGCTATTTAAAAGTGTTCGAATTTTAACGCAAATATCAATTCAAGGTTCACTGACTCGCCACTTCCGAAGGTTTATTTTTTTCATTCTTCAATATTGGTTGTGAAAGCAGCTAATTAATTTTTATCGAACTTTTCTTATTGACCTTATCTTAATCTGTCTTTCTTTCAGACATAACTTACTTCAACAATGCGCTTCGCTTTTGTTAGCATACTAGTTTATCTTAGCTTCATCTTTGGTGAAGAAAGCACCGTTCCCGAAAAAACTATTTCCTACGAAAAAAATACTGCCGAAGATGCAACCATGAGTGACTGCAAAAAAAAAACTACCAAAGGTGCAACCATGACTGACAAAACCACTTCTGAAGGACCCAACCCTCATGAGACGTCAACCGTTACTGACTACACAACCACTAAGAAAGGATCCACCCAACACAAAAATATTATCCGCGGAGAAAATACTCCAAAGGATTCAACCATGAATGACTATAAAACCACTTCTGAAGGATCCATCCCTCCCCAGAAGTCAACTATGACTGACTACACAACTACTGAGGAAGGACCCATCCAGCACAAAGATATTATCCGCGAAGAAAATACTCCCGAGGATTCAACCACGGATGACTGTAAAACCACTTCTGAAGGATCCATCCCTTCCCAGGAGTCAACTATGACTGAGCACACAACTATGACTGACCACACAACCACTGATGAAGGACATGTCCTCAACAAAAATATTATCCGTAGAAAAAGTGCTCCCGAGAAGTCAACTATGACTCACCACAACAGTATTTCTAATAATTTCGACAAATACATTTTACGGTATGAAAATAATTTCATTTATTATTTTATAGTATGCATGATAGCGAAGTGAAACATTTTGGGATGTTTCCTTCTGAATAGAAGATGTCAATTGCTTTGTTCAAATTCTAAAATTTTTAAGAATGTGTCGACAGTGCAGTATGTGAAATAAAATTTATTGCAAAATATTTACTGTAGAAGTATCGACGGTTTGTGTTTGAAGTAACGATAGGTAGTATTTGACAAAATTATAATGAATGTGAGTGAGTGAAAACGTATGCAAGGAAGTATTGTCAAAATAGTTTGAATTCTTCCAATAGTTTTGTGTATTTTTATTCATCAAAAAAATTGCAAAAGAAAGCTTTCCGAATGCAAATTATCAGGAACACTAAAATGTGAAGTTTGCTTATTCTATGACAAAAATTTTATTTTTAGTTCAATAACACTTGAACTATTCAAATTAATGTACAATCAATTTGCAGTAATTATCTTTCATTTATCAGAGTATTTAATAATTCAGATATGGAGTAGAAATTTCATTTATGCTTTCTGCATTTTAATACAATACTATAATATCATAAATGTTTAAGAATGTTTCGAGGACAAGTTGGAAATTAAATTGGACAATCCCGATGAAAGAAATGCAGTACTTTTGTTGGAAAATATTCATTCCATGTGATAGTAGTATAAACTAGTAGAAAATTGAAAATTAATGAAATTATCCAGCAAGTCTTTGAACTTCATTTATTTTAATTGTAATACTGTTTATGAAACAAATAAAAATTTTTTTTCAAAGCGACAATGTTGAACAAAATGAGCTACAAACAACGGTTTACATGAAGCCACACACAGATGAGTACTTTTTTGCCCGAAATATTTTTGATAAAGTCTTATCAGTTTTTTTTGTCGCTTTAAAATCATATTTTCAACAAAATGACATCACTCTCGATGAAACATCACTTCCATAGTTTCAAAAGATTGCCATTTATCCTAAAAAGCAAAATATAAAGAGATTGGTTTGGATAGGTTCAAAGATTTGTTGTAGCAAATAATGATTAAATTTATACAAAAGAAGCCTATCAAATTTATCAGTATGCATTTACTTTAATATCAAAGTGAAGTAGATAAAAAGTATGCAGTAAACACAGAGAAAAATTAAGAAATACTAGTAACGCTGCAAAAGCACTGATAAGTTTAAACTGTTCGAAAATTTGCAAATCCAAAAAAAATTCAGAAGTGCATGGAAATATATCAAAATTTCAAAATATTTCGAAAAAAATTTAAGAAAAAATTTAAGAAATTTAAAAAAATTTTAAATTCTAAGAATTCCAAAAAAATCAAAAAGTCCAAAAATTTCAAGAATATTTTCTGTTCACAAACATATATTAACAAAATAAATTCAATGTGAGTACAGATAGAAATCAGTAAGAATATCGCTAGCGTCAATAATCAGTGACAATCTTTCCTTTATCGAGACTTGACCTAGTCATTTGATGCTTCATACTGAAGAAGATTGTGAATTAAATTGATGAAAGAAGATTGTTTCACAAGAATGTTGTTTCATACTATTATCAGAAAGTGCTCAGGATAATTATTTTGTCACCATTTAATAAGAGCCAAGTCTCTCATTTTATCACCATTTAACGTTTAGTGATTCATATATATGTACCAACATATCAAGTTCTACATCTGAATATTTTCTTTCGATCACAGAATGTAATCAATTCAAAAATGGCAAATACTGAATCCATCTGATCATTCAGCATGGTGATGGCTATTAGAGGTCGAAAAAGTTAGACCATCTTCATGGAAAAATCATCTAATATTAATAGCCAAGCCATTTTATCACCATTTAACGTTTAGTGATTCATATGTTGTGAAATGAACTTGGAAAATGAATGGCAAGGAAATAGTGAAAAAAAATGATAAGGAAATAGATAAGGAATGCTTTGAGCTATAAGATAACTTTAAATAAGAATGTGGAATCTCCCTTTAATAGTTTCAGTATAAAATATGATATTTTTTTGTCAGTGTTTTATTTGTATTCTTTTTGATTGTAGTTGAAGACTTCTAAAATGCTTGTCAATAATACTGGGAGGGATAAGCAATTGACTGCAAACTTCATGCTAAGCGAGATATTAGTCAACTAAAACTCACATAAGAGTACCACTGCTCAAATGCAAAAATATCATGTATCGAATGGCAAAAATAATATATCGAAAATCTTACACATGTACCGAATGGCCTTTTTGAGATTTTCTCTATCTGTAGAATCAAACCAGGCCACAAGTTCGGCAACTTCTTCAAAGTTTTTTAAAGCACTCGATAAGCAAAGACTAATCTTAATGGATCTTAAGCAAATATCTTCAAATCAATGGAGAACTGTACACAATATGCAATACTCTTATGTATGATTAGTAAAGCTTTTGATTGTTGCTTGTTTTTTTTTGAAACATTTAAGGCCATATGCAATTTCTAACGTTGGCCTCATCTTAGGTAATCTTGGCAAGTGCAATGAAAAGTACCAGATCTGATCCAGTTTTATATTAAAAGCTTTTATATTAAAAGTTTTATATTTAAAAAATTTAATTACAGCATCTTAACTATATATGATATATTTTTTCTAATATTATACGTTTTAAAGTAAAAGATAATTTAAGCGAAAAAAATTTAACTTGCCTTCCATATCTTAAAATAAAGCAGCTTATACAGCTCATAAATCTGAAAGCGAAAAATTGTCATAATTTAGAATAATTTGTTTGGATCATATCGCTTAATTACTAATCAGTCGGAAAATACCTTCGTTATTATCTTTATATTAATTTAATCATTTATACTGATATTCGAAGAACTACTCCTTATCCTTATCGCAGACATTCACAATCAGTTATACTCCTTTTCGTTCACAAATTAAAATTTTTAGAAATGTCAATGAAAGTTATTTAAAATCCTTTCTTTTATTCTCTAACTTCTGTTGCAATTATATGAGAAAAAATACCATATCTATAATACTCCTATCGATTCTGAAACGACATTCGTTTTTAAGTAGCAGCAGAAGTTCTGCGACAATTCTGCGATTCAGCGATAAAAAAATCTTCGATGACCTGAGTACTTTAACCTTTGTCCTTCTTTGTACTAGGTGATAATAAATGTACCACGAAAATCTGATGGTGATTTGCATTGACAGCAATAATGCATAACAACCTGATTTTCGATTGAAAGATTGTGAAATTTAGCTGAAATTTTTTTAACACGCAGTGCTTCACCTTCATGCTTCCAGACTTCAAGTAGAATTCCAAATTTTCAGCTACTTCATGGTTTCAAAAGTCTCTTCTAGAATAGTATATTTGCCCATGTTTGAATGTTCAATCGGTGAGCCGCAAACTAAATAATTGGCATTGAAGAAAATTTGAGAGTTTTTAGGTCACTGATTCTATATGTAAGAAAATAAAAGGCTTTTGACTGTTCGGATTAAGGAGGAACTTTTGGATCTGATGAGTTGAGGCCCCTTGTATTTCAGAATATATGGAAGTAAATGATCATGTCAGATTTCAATAAATGAAAGATATCTGCCATTGTATTGGTATGGGAGACATGAAACTTTCATAGCACTGTTATTTTTTTTTTTGACATGAAACTTTCATAGCACTGTTATTCCCTCCAAAGAAACATATAGAGTCAGTCTCAAGGAGGAAAGAAAAGCAGAAAGAACTGTTTCTCATCAATATTGTCCAAGAAATTTTTCGCCAAGACTTCTACAACTTGACTACTGAACTTACCTATGCATTTGCGGTAAATATGGATAGAGAACCTTCTCAAAACACCGTTCACGAAGCTAAGTTATGATGATGTTGATGTCATCCGATCTGTTACATCTTAATCATAAGTCAGTTTCTATCACCGTACTTCCGATTTAAGAGGTTATTTGGTCAATGGAAAAATTTGCGTTAATTAATTGAATCGAAGAAGAGCTGATTTGTAAAATAATGAACAAATTTCCAAAGTTTTGTATTAAAAGGAATATTCTTGATAATATACGAACGATTATGAATTGTAACAGAAGAAGCAAAATAAAACGAATTACACGAATTCTGTCTTCCGGAAGCTTGAAAGGTACGGAATAATAAAATGAGAAGTAAACAAGGTTTAATCGTTAAGTTTTATCGAAAAATAATTGACCCCTTTGTTACTTACATAATTAATCGACAAAATTACTGCTTAATCATCCATTATTATTATTCATTTCTTTTCAAAAACGAAAATTCCTGGACTACAGTAACTAAATATATTCATGACTTTTTCATTTTATCCTAATTGTACTTTTTATTTGAGCATATTTTGAGACAAATTATGATCACGTTACAATATTACCAATTTATCTGCTGCGATCATTGCATCAGATGCATATAATATCGAAAAATTTAAAAAATATTTGGCACATTAGCATAAATTTGATGAGCAACCTACGATATCATCATGATGTGATATGATGATGTCAATCATTTATTCATGAGTTTCTTTTCTTCTCATTTCTTTTCTCGAAACTCTAAAAATCCTTCAAAACATTTTAACCATTTGTCGATCAGAACATCAATCACTTTTTCTTTTTTCGTTTTCTTTGAAATATGCCAATCATGACAGAAAGACAATTGTCACCAATTATTACGGTACATGCCGTTCACTGCTATAACCACCATCTGATTGACTGCTACCACTAATTGGGCGACGTTGTTCTTTCCTTGAACAAAAAAAAAAAAAATTATTTAAGTATTATTTATTCAGTGAATTATTTTTAAAACTATCATTTTGATTTTTTTGCTGAATAGAATTAGATCAAAAACTATCCGATGTTTATTAATAATTAAATCTTTTATTACTTTGATATTATTTATAATTAATTTGAATACTTCGAATCCTTCCAACATTCTACATTGCAAATTAGATAGAACAATCATCACTTGCATAAGAAATACCAAATTAGAATAAACGTAATTTTTATTTCAATAATAAATCGAATTAGAAGTTAAAATTATCACTTAAATGTTCATTGTTATTGAAATTTTAAACTTTGTAGTGCTTAGCTGGGAGGATGGCTTTTTTTTCTCATAATAAATAATAATTAAAACACATGTGTAAATCTATTTTAACTTTTATAACAGTTCTATATCAGCCTGAATATTTTAGATTATGAAATTTTCATTTTCATTTAAATATTGCCCTCAAAAATTAGCATCAAATTCCCTTTTTATTATAAAAAGAGTTATCTAAGAAGTAAAGTATTATTATAAAAGCAATCAAAGACATTTCGTCGAATATAGACTAGTTGAAATGATATTCCTTAGGGTATTTTCCCCTACAAATCCATCAAAAGCTAAGCCTTTTGATATAAGTTAATTTTCTTGAAATAACATTAATAACATTGCGGAAAAGAGTTGCCGAAAATATCAACAGTTTGCCAATTTATGCCTGTGTATTAATTGTAAATACTCTGGATGCACAGTAGTAAATAAATTGATCTAATAATGTCTCATCAGTGATCCAATTTTTTTCAATTTCCTTATAAATATAGTAAGCGAAATTCTTTTTCCTTATATCAATTACGGATATGGAAACATTAGTTACGGAAATATAAATTTAAATATAATATGTTTATCAGTGGGAAAGCAAATGTGCAACATTAATTTTTTAGTACATGAAAAGAAGGCATTACAAAGTGATAAAGATAAAAGTCTTGTTTTTTTCAAAATTTTATGAAAAATATATTTTATTTCAATAAGATGCAAGATTTAAAAGAAATTAAATATATCAGTGAGGAAAAAATTTTTGTTTTAACCGCGAATTTGGAGATTTTTTAACTTCAACTAGGTTTATTTGTTCCAAATTAATTCAAATTAAGAATTTGAAAGTTCATAAGGACAAATTTTATGCTTCAGAATTAAACGAAGCATAGCAACAAGTTTCGTTCGTTCTGGATGATAGAGTTGCAGATAGATATGTAAAGGAAATTAACGATGCATAGAGATCTTTAGTTGTTATTTATTGGAATTCAGCTGACTATAAAATTTCAGTAAAAAGGATATCTCCTTACAGAAAAACAAATACGCAACATATATTTGAAATTGTACGGACTATTTTCATTAAAATGAGCAGAAGTTAAAATTTGAAGTGAGCAAAAAATTAAAAATGAAAAACTTACGCAATAGTAGCAGCTGCTTTACGAATAGATTTAATAAAATGATTTTTGATTTCCGCTTGACAGCAACAGAAGTGATAGACGGATTCACGTAAACGTGATGGACCAGTGTATATAAGGGTAAAGATATATTGTAATTCCGATGATTGAACGTTACTTTCGTTTACTTCTACTTCAACAACAGACAAAATTCGATAAATTTTAGCCTGTAGTTAGACTGATTAATTAAAATAGTGAGTAAAATAAAGAGAGCGAATGAAATATTGATATATGAGGATAAGATAAAAATAATAAAGGATAAATTAAAGAAGGCATAATTAATATAACATAAGAAAAGTGATCATTTTAAAAAATTAAATAGATAAATAATATTTGTCACAAATAAGCATACTTTCATACTTGCGCTGTTTGCGCATAATATTTATAACACGTATGATTACGTCATGATTACTTACGCAGTACGCCATTTTTATTCTTAGCTATTAAATAAAAATGAAACCTTATTTTTGGAAAGTTTTGGGCAGAAAATCAAAATTAAGCTGGTGAAAACAAATGCTACGCAAGCAATTGGACGTGAACGATTTTCCGGGCAATTTAACCAATTAATATGCGCAAACATTAGTAATTGACTGAAATTCATGCGTGATGCCTGAAAAAAACGAAACTCAATAAAATCGTACAGTGAAAAATGAAGCTAAGGTTGACTTTAAGGTTGAATCGCTTACCTAATATTAGGTATTAACTTAGACTCTAAAAATTTCAGTATTATATAGCTAAAATTAAAATATGTGAGAACTTGAAATGCAGAAGTTACGTAATGGAATAAGAGTAATTAAAATTGATTTACTGTTCCGTTTCTTGATGCAATTTCTTCAATGATTTGCCCGTATTGCTCTGTCAATCGTTGCATTTCATTTACATATTCGGCTAAGGACTGCATTGTTGTAAGAGCTTGTTCACTTTGTTGTCTTTCTACCGATCCTACAATTAAGTTCAATTTTATATAGCTAAAATTAAAATATTAATATATTAGACATTAACTTAGACTCTAAAAAGTCTAAGACAAATATCAATCAGTAAAGGTTAAATGATCAAATTGTAAGTAAACTGAAATACATAAAATCAATCTTATCCTAAATCATTATAAATAGCTTTGACAGGTGACGAAATTTATTACAAAAAAAAGTTATGAACAAAGAATAAAACTATTATAAGATTTGGATTGAAAAATTTATTTTCTAAAAGTATCTATTTGCGTGTATGTACGTGTGTGTGTATATTTGTGCATGCATGTGCGTGTATGTCTGGTGTTTGTATGTCTGTGTGTGTGTACGTATGTGCGTGTGCTTCTTTCAAGTTAAATGAATAGAAAATAAAATGTAAAGTTAAAATTTAAAAAAATAAAAGTGATGAAAGTTCTATGTTCAAATTTCTTATTTGTGAGAGGAAAATAAACAAAAAGTAAACCTTTAAAACAATTATCTCTAATTTGTTGTAAAAAAAGTGGATATTTGAGGACTCGCTGAATCGGCTTAATTAGCAATGATTGAACGCTTTCACTCTGTTCACCGCTAATGTTTAATTTTTCCAGTCGTGCCATAATATCATTTAGCACTTAAAGGCTCTCATAAATTTATTTAATTAAGCGAAAAAATGAAGTAAAATATTAACGATAATTTAAACAATATGTTTTATGCTTGAAAATGAATTTATTTGTTCATTGAAATTGCATCGTTTAAAAAAAAAAATGAACCAAAAAAATTCAGAAATTATAATTCGACAAAATGTTAACCATTTTTATTTTGTTGAAATCGTAAATATGCAGCTGAATAATCGCTATAAATTTTAAATTTACTACATTTATTGACAAATAAAGCCGAAATACGAATCAATGAATCCTGGAAATGGAATTTCAATTGATTTAATTTGAAAATTTCAAGATTGTATAAAGTAAATAGTGATTTTCCACAAATATTCATTTATATCTGAAAATGTTTTCTTAAAAATTCCTTTTCAATCAAAACAACTAATTGAAAAATAATCAGTTCCAATCTAGTCATCCAGGCCTACCCGTAACTGTTGTTGTGAGACTGTAAATGAATGAACAACATCTCCAGCTGCATCGAGAAGTGATAGGAGAAATGAGTTTTGAATTCGTAATAATCGATCAGCTGTTTCTAATACAGGTAGATGTGTCGGTTTTAAATACTGGTTTACCAACTATAAATGAATTTTTTCTTATTTAAATTTTAATGAAAATTTTTTCGAAATATTTTAGAAATATTTCGAAAATATTTTCAATTAAAGAAATATCAGAATTGATAGAAATTTCAAAAATTATGACTGAAAACAAAATTTGTTTAGTCTTATGAAACATTCACTCAATCTATTAGTCCATATATTTCATCTAGAGGGAAAAAAAGAAATCATATCATTCCACCATTCATTTCCATCACTTACTTATCTCTAATTTCCATTTTAAATTTCAACATGCTAAGTTTTATTCGTTTGAATTTTACTTTCTTAATTATTTGAAATATCCAAAAGGAAATTTAAAAAAAAAGAAAATGATTAAAACCTTCTGAACATCACGCACGAAATTTTCTTCCGTTAACACAAGCTCACTGATTGTTTTTAGGAGTTGTTCTTCTGCTCCCTCACTAAAATGTGATACGGAAATGGCACTACTGAAAGTTATGTGTTTGTATTCCTCACACTTTGATGGTTTATCATAAGCAGAGCGGGACATATGTTGCAATGAATGACCATTTGAGGATAATTGACAGTTTCGATAGGCACTTCGAGCGGGTGATGATCGAGCTGATTCATTTTCTTGATTCTATAAATGCAATCATTTAGGAGTAAGCCAATATTTTTAAAAGTCGAGAAGAATACGTAAATATTTTTAAAAGCCTAAAAAAAGCTTGATAATCAATTATCAATATTTATCACTAAATTATTCCTACTTTGCATAAGATTTCATATTTGAAGTTTGTTGGCGATTCCATACATGGAACAAAAGCCAAGCTAATGGTGTAAGTCATTGCGGCATAAAGTTTCCGTAATTTAGACGGAGTTTGCTTACCTTCAAAATTCTGCTTGTATCGTAGCATGTAATATCAGACAACCGATCCATACTGTGGGAACGATTTGCTACGAAAGATTGTGATGGTGCAAAGCTGTCGAAAGCTGCTTTAGTAATAGCGGTAGTAGTATTACTAGTTGAAATAGATAGCGGTCTTGATTTGATGTATTGCGGAACGATAGCGTCACGTTTGCGTAGGACAAGATTAGTGCCGTAATGTAGCAAAGTTTGCACCTCTTCGGCACTTTTTAACGAACTAATCAATTGATTATCAACGCTTATCACTAAATCACCCACTTCCACAGAAGTTCTTTTGTCACGGATTGCACAAACTTCAGCCTACAATTAAAGTTTTCCAAGCGCGTAATAGTCAATACTATTTAAACATTTGATATTGAAATTTTCCCAGTTAGTTTAATCAGAATGAGAAATATTGAAAAGTAAATTTTTCTATTCTACTGCGAATAATAAAAATCGTTTCATTTAAATAAATAGTTCATTTTAGTATTATGACTAATTCTTTGAATATCTTTAGAGAATTATCACCAAATTTACATGAATTAAAAGATTGAAAAACTAATTTTAGACAAAAAATTTAGCGCAGAATTTGACTTAATACGAAATTACAATTTTTATTGGAGTAATATCGAAAAATGATTAATTTGAAATTGAAAAAATGATGCCAGTGAATTGATGTTTGATGCATTGATGATAATGATGGATATAAATGATGTTTCAAAATGTAAGAAATATGCAAAACGGAAGGACAAAAAGACGAAGGAAAATAGAAAGAGAGTAAAAAGAAATGTTGAAGTTTAAGAAAGGAAAAAATGCAATAATAGAACAAATTGTATAAACTTTTATAATTCAAAAAAAGATCGATTAAATTTTGCTAAAATAAACTATTAACTAATTGCGATAACTATCCATTATTTATTTATTTTATTTTCTAAAGTTGCAAACTTAGCAATATTTTGAGATGAGAACCATACAAAATTCAATATGAGATTTTTAAAATGTATTTGTTTGCAGAAGAAAGAAATTAATTGCAAATGAAATTTAAAGTTGAAATGATTACATCCAAATTGTTTGTTTCATCAATTTTAAATTTTTCATTAATTTAAATAATTTCTTTTCTTAATAAAATGAGACAAATTTTTTCACACAAAGCATCAATTTTTAGTAATAATTAAAACTTTATAAAATGAGAATTTAAATTGTTTGTATCAAATATTTGACATAACTTTAAATCTTTTTAAGATTTCAATACTAAAAGATTCAACAATTTTGAATTAAAATATGATAAAATATTTATGCTGAATTAAATCCTTATTATAGGTACTGTATGATTTATTTTCAACAAAACAGATTGATTAACCGAATATTTGTTCATTTTCAGGATAAATACAGTATATTAGGCCGCTACAGTACAAGGCATTGCTTATCCTTCAATCATCCTATCTACCGGCTATTCATAATTTCAAGAAAAGTCTTTGACATTTAAGAAAAAAAACATAAAATATAAATGAACTAGTCATATACTATATTATTAAATATCCATACTTTTTAATAAATGAAAATTCCTATCAAGTAATAACAAAAAAAAACGAAAAAATTTCAAAAAATTTCAAATAATAAAATTTGATCGTGTGTTGCGATCAGTGCTATTCAGTAAGCAAGTCAGTTAATTAAATAATTAAGTGAACATATTGTGATCACTATTTTACCACTTAGATAAATCAAATAAGTGAAATGAAGAAACGAAAATTCATTATTTGTTTAAACAGCTCTTCGTTTTGAGAGCTATTTGAACAAATTTCAAAGAAACGGATGAAATTTTCGGCTGAAAAGAATATTGTGAATTACGTACTAAATTAAATTTCAGAAGTTATTTATACATTGAAAATTTTTCATCTGTATCAACTATAGAGATTGATTTTTGCAAATGTATTTATTTTGCACTAAAAATAGCACCATTACTAACTATTAAAAAACAAATTACGAAGTCATTCAACGTCATTTCACCTCTTTCAGTACTTTCAAGTGGACCTCGAACATTTGGACCCACCAGTTTTCCACTTATGTTGTATTCTCACATGCAATAGATTATTTTTCTTCCAATTTTTTTTTGCTATTTTTATCAACTTTTCTCTTCTCTGTGTCAGTATGTAACAACCAATGATTTATTTAACTTTTATATTGTTTAAAAAACAATTTTACAAGGTTTAAATTAATTTCACCTTAACTTCATTATCATTGCATACTTTAGCCGATATGGTTAATCCAAGATTTCGCTCTTTCTTCTGTAATCGATAATCTCGTTCTTCTAGTCGAAGTCTTTTATGGCCATTTTTGCTGATGTAATATTTTTCCGGATCAAGTTTTAACTTTTCACAAACCTAATGAATAAACAAATTGATTGATAAATGACATCAGTACTTTGATTAGAATATGAAAAATTTAGGAAAAAAATACAACTACAATATAACTCAGTGCTTACAAATAAATTTCTCTTAATTAGAGATAAAAAATATTTGAAATTTCTTTCATAATTTAAATCTAAACTTAAATTTTTGTTAATATCATTAAGTCTAAGGATAAAGTTAGTTCATTTAGATTTTACAAAAAAAAAAAATGAAAAAATCTTTACCTTGCATAAAATTTCGCTTACGTTATTTATGTTTGTTTGCCGAAGATACATAATTGAACCGGAAGGAAGTAACACACTTACAGTGTCATTAATATCATTAAGAATATGACCATCAACAAATGCATGAAGTCGAGAAACATTTAACAGCAATTCATCCTGATGATTCGATAATCTTTTGCAACTGCAGTAGTGGAAAAAAAATCAAAATTAATTTTTTTTTAAAATTTTTAATTTTCTTAATTTAAAAAAATACTTTCAAAATTTCAGTTACAAGTAGCTTAAATAATTTCAAAATGCTAAATAAAATTTCGGGTTTTATGGAAATTTAGATTTTAAATTTATGCGGCGAAAAAAAATCATATATCTATCCCGAAATATTTTTTTGCTGTCGAAAAACTAGTTGAAAAAAATTTCAAAAATTTTTGATAGCAATTTTTTTATGAAAATTTTTTATAAGTATCGATTGGAACTACTTTTATGCTAAATATTAATTATTTGGAAGCTAACATTTGGAATTGTGATTTACACAAAAAGTACAAATGAAGAGAACAGATGGCAGCACCACCAAATGAACAAGAATGACGCAGCGTACGCAATGAAATTTTACTCAATAATTCCTGAAATGAGAAAGAAAGAAACAATTTTGCAATTTATTGAATAGTGTATTATTAAAAGTTTTTTTTCTTTTCAAATGAAAAACTGAAATTAAAAATTTTTTAAAAAGCTTTATACAGTAAATTGAAATTAAAAAAAAAAAACTGATATACAAGATTAAACGATAAGTGGAAAAAAATTTTAATCGAAATGAAATTTTACCGATGGTGTTGGGAAATTAGCATCAGAAATTGCTGCCAAACGATATTTATATGTAAACAATTGCAAATGGCTCATTTCTAATTCATCGTTCAGATCATGAGATAATTCACACCCGAGTTGCAATGATCCGAGTGAGCGCGACAGCTTGAAAATATTTATTCAAATGAAACGAGGCTTTATTATTTTTCAGCAAAATTTTAAATTAAAATGAAATTTTTTCAAAACATAAATCATTTCAGAGTGAAATTTTCAAAAATTCAAAATATCCAATTAATTAAGCGAAAACTAATTTCATCAAAAATTTACTTTCTTTAAGCCAATTAATTAAGCTATCAGTTGAATATACATGAAACAAAGTAAAAATTCATATTGAAAGCAAACAAAACAAATTAATTTTTTAGCAAGAATATGTTTTAAAAATCAAATTTAAATAAATTTTTTTTTTTAAATTTCCATGTGCTATCAATAAAAATAATGGCCACTTTGCAGGATTTTTCTGCGAAAGATGAGAAAAGATATAAAACTAAAGTATTTTTCTCTTTTTTATGTGTGATTAATGCTTTGAACATTTTATTCTTAAAGAGTTTAATTTCCTCTTTTCTTTTTTCTTTCCTCTATATTTATCAGTTTTCCAACAACAAACATATCATTGTTACTTCCTTCCCTCTATCTCTCTCTTTTACTCTTACTAATAGTTACAATTTATTTTTTTTAAAGAAAATTCGAAAAGTGAATAAACGGATAAATATTGGTTTTCTTACTTTTTGGAAAAAGGAAAAAATAAATGGATAATTGCTTTTTTTTCAGTTTGAATTCTATTAGAAAATTTTAAAACGAATATATCAATTAATGAAATCAATATAAATTATAGGCAAATTTTAATTTTAAAGGTAACTTATAAGATAAATAATGAGTGATTAAAATTGAACAATTAATATACATGTAATAAAAGACAAAAAGAAAAAAAAAATAAATCTGAATAAATTTGATTATGTTGGAAAGTTTAAATTAGATAAAAAAATTAAAAGTAATTAATGAATTTCATAACAGTAAAATTAATTAAATCAGACGAATATATTCAGAAGAAATGTGCTAGATTTTATTGTTGAAAATTTTAAAATTCATTTTATTATATTTTAATATTATTCACTGCTGTTGTTGAAAAATAAATTTGAATTGATTGATGAAAAAAAGTAGGGAGTGAAAATTTCTGGAATCTCCTTTTTTCTATAAATCTGGAAAAGCTATTATTCCTTTTTTTTTTTTGTTCAAAATATGGAAATTTATTTTTACGCGCATTTCTTTGAAAATCTCACTTTTCCTGCTTTCTTTACTTTTTATGTTCTGTTGAAATCAGAAATGAGACTTGTAATGTTTCTTATAAAATGGCACAAAGTAAATCAAGTAAAACAAGAAATTGAAACGATGAAGTAAATGCTATTTGATAGTGATATGATATTAACGAATACATTTATAGATTTGTCATTTTTTAATTATTGATTGATCCATTTTTGGCGATTATTTTCAATGAAATTATTATTGTAAAAATAGTTCCAGATTATTAATTATTATTACAAATTATTAATTGATAAGTTTTTTCAAATAAATTCTTTTTTTTAAAAAAATATGACATTGTTAAAGAGTAATGGTAAAGAAGTAATAATAATAAAATAATCTCGTAACATTTTTAGAGTCTATAAGTAATAATTTAATAACAAATTAAAATAATATAATTATTGAAAATAAAATAATATTAAATATATGATGATATCTGATATATAAATTAATTAATATCAAAAAAAGTATTATAAAATGCAAATTTTGCAACAATAGTAAATTAATATAATAAGGAGGGAAAGTTGTAAAATAAGCAGAGAGAGTTATAAGAAGAACATACTAAATTAATCCTTCCGTTCACTTTTGAAATTTCTTTTTGCAAATGATTTATCGCATTGGAAATATTCGTGGTAGCGAATTGTTGAAATGCCGAAATTGTCAATAATTTAATTAAGAGAAAGCATAAAGTTCGTGAATTGGAACATTCGATAGCAAAGGCACCAGTTGGTTCAGATATATACAAGCGTTCCTTTATTTCACCAACAACCATAATACTTTCCGGCTGCAATTATCATCATCATATGTAATCATTATCATTTTTTACAACCATAAACTATCTTAGCTAGAAAAATTATAGTTATAAAAATAGTGATAATCGCTTAAAAGTATAATGGCAAAGTTTTCAACGAAATGATTCGACTTTGATTGCACATTATTTTATTGCATTTCATCGATATTTAATTATTCTATCAGTACAGCACTATTATTGCTATGGACAATCATTGACTGATAAGTAATTCATGTTAAAATTTCAAAACGCTTTAATCCATTTTTTTTCTGAATTCTCTTTCCTTTGTTTCTTCTTACTTAATCGATTAACATGATGACATGTAAATATATTGCTTAATTTGTGGCCACTTACTGACCAACAGAATATAGATCGATAAAAAGGAATGCAAATTAGAGGAAAAAACGGCAATTTGATAATGCTATACATTATTTAACATGCTAATGTTTATTCCTTCCAACTAAAAATTCGATTTAAAGATTAAATTATATTGTAGTAAATTTTATTTTCCAAATAATATAGCATATCTGGTACACTTTTAAAATATTTTTTAAACTGAACAAATAATTCATGAATGATTTCTGTGAATTGATTTGATTTAAGAAATTTGAAAGGTTCAAATATCATAATTTTGATATTAATTTATTATTCAGTGTAAAATTTCTTCAAATATCTCTTTTTTGACAATTTCACTATTAAAGCTTAATTATTTGATGCCCAAAAAATTTGGCTACTTCCTAATAATAGTTTTTGACCAGTATGACCGCTGGTCTTTTTCTGGAATTTAGTTTATTGATTGCAAATTTGATGCTTTGACATTTTCATAAAGCACGCATATCGTCGGCGTAGAAATACAATCCATCAATTTTTGCTAATTAGACTGAGAAATTAATAAAATTTTATGAATACCTATTAAAATGCAATAAATGACTGTACTATCGATTATAAAAATGACACTCTTGCTAGTATGGTCATTGGTCATAATGATAATAACATCCACTTATTAAGAATGACAAGTGGTAATATTATCAACTGCAATATAATTAGTGATGATAGTAACGGTTAAATGTAACGCGAGTAATCATTTGAATGCAATATTATGATTTCTTTCCTACAATTGTTTCCAATTCAAATTTTAAACGATTTTTGAAATATTATTATGTATGACAATCTTTAATTTAGCTTTGTTATATCATTTGATCGAATATTTGTAATTTGAGTAATAAAAACTTCAAATTAATGAACATATTATTTTAATTAGTTTAATTAGTACAAGATTTATCACTCAACTAAAGGATAAAGAAAAGTGTTTATAAAATTTTGAAATAATTAGGTAAATTAAACGAACGAAAAGGAAATCTATAGAATTGAGTATACACATATTCGAATTTATTCAAGTTTTGAACATTTCATGGGAAAGAGAAGAAAATGTAGTTTCAAAATTCATTTGAAGTTTGCAACTTAAATTTGACAGATTTCAATTCCCAGAAGGTTGCAATTAATGTAATGTAATTTGATTTCTTGTTCTTTTAACAAAGCAAAATTTGATTTAGAAAAAATCGGGAAAGTGACATTTTTTTTATTTTGGCAAAAATGATAAGAAAATAAAACGAGCAAAAAATGGAACTTTCCATTTTTTTCTTTTTGTTTCAACAATCACAAACATTTGTTTACAAAATTTGCCAATGTTAGAAATACTGGTAACATTTTTGAAATCATTGTTGAAATGAAATTTTCTTCATTTTTGATGCAAGACAGAGAGAAAAAGCTGAAGAGAACTTTGTTTTGGAATGAAAAAAAAAAGAAAGAGAAAAAAAACTTAAAAAAACTGAAAAATTTGAATTTTTACAGGATTTTTTGTTTTAAATTCTAAGCTGTTTTGACTTTTTCATTAACTTTAAATGAAAAAGATAGTGTGCAATTATTAACATTTTGATTTATTCATTTGAAAAATCCTGCTGAGCAAGTTTCTGTAAAAAACAAACAAATAATTAGTACTCGTTAAGAAGATTTAATGGCGAAAATCTGAAGTGTTCTTAAATTTTATAGATTTCAATAAATTGATGTTGATTATATAGAATGCTATTATTTCATCAAAGATATCAATTCTAAATGAATATTTGCAAATTTTGGAAGCATTATTGCAAAATAAATGACTTTTGGGCTCAATAAGAACAATATGAGACTAGAAGATCTGTAACACCATTATCTCAATCTTTTACAATAAGATTTTGTTTCTTTTTTTTTTTTAATTTGAAGTTTATTTTATCAATAAATTTTGAAAAATTTGACACAAAAATTCCGGCGAAAATTTTATTTAAAATAAATGCCTACCAAATTAAGAGAGAAATCTTTTCCCTTAAACCGAATTGAAGCTCCGCTTTTGGTTAGCGTAATCATGCATTCTATGAATGATCCATTCCGACTTTTGATAATGCCTTTTTCTACTTCAAAAATTTGCATTGTATGCGTTGGAACGACGGTTGATTGTACAGATGACATTGACGTTGATGACGTGGAAACAGGATCACGTGCAGTGCAATTTGTTGTCGCACAAATACCTTTGATCGTTCGGTAAAATCGATCACAATCATCAGCAGAAACTACATTGATACCGTATGTTTCGCCATGATAATGCCAGTAAGCGAAACAGGATGATACACGAGTGATACGATTTGCTGGAATATTTTTATTTAACTAATTTTGAATTTATCATTAAATGAAAGTCAAAATCGACTAAAATTTTTGAAAAAATTTTTTTTAAAACAACAAAAAGTTTGCGATTTCAATTTATAATTTATTTTACTACTATTAATTTTTAAATGAAAAATTTCTCTCTTTCTAATTTGAAATTTGATATTTTTGAACATTAACTTCAATTATTTTGTTTTTAAATTATAGTAATGCAAATTATTACTGTACAAATATCCGTTATAAAACTGAAATAATTCTATTTATATGATGTTTTTTCCCTGTAAAATTTCTATTTGAAGTTCATTTAATTAATGTAAGCAAATTAAAGATATGAAATTTCTCTATACAAATAATCAGCATTGCAAGAGCATTATGACCATAAATGTTACTATTATTATCATCATTAGTTTTATTCTTATCATCATATTATTGCCATCATCATTGTTCACAATTATATTTCATTTTTAGAAATTTGACAGAAAAGAAGTAGCTTTTAAAATTTGCTATTTTAAAATTTAAATTTAAAAAGCAACCAAATTGAAGATATATTCTGAAATCTTCTCAGCAATAATATTAATAAATAATTAGTAAAAATTTTTGCTATTGTTCGGAAAAAAAAGATAGTTTTACGATTATTTTATTTTGCTTTTTTACTTGGTTTGTTTCTCCATCGTTTAATTTTAACTTTATTCATCAATTTTATTTGTAAAATAAAAATTTCATTTTTTTTTTTTTTGAATGGTAACTTTCCAGAATATCAGCATTTCCCTCTTTGAACTTTCTTAGTGACAGAAGATGAAAGAAAGCACCTTTATAATATATTTTAATAAAGTATGAAAGAGAGATTCAGACACTTCAAATTAAATTAGCCTTCATTATATAATGATTGCAGCATTCTCAATGAAATGGTTAGCACAAGATGGACCAATTTCCTTTGCTTCTCGGAATTATCCTTCCCTTTCTTAATTAGTAGACTTTTCCTGACCAATAATTATTCATAGTTAGGATGTAAACAAATATATCTAAACTGTTATTGCAAATTCATTTGACAATATTTTCAAGAATGTGAATATTCGACGAAATATTGAATGTTGAAAAGAATTTTTCATATTTAACTTGAAAAAAATGAATCGTTGCGAATTATTTAACAAACAACATTAAATAATCATATTGAAGCCATAAAGTAAGTATATTTGAAAAAAGAAAACAGACTACTTGCTTCAAAACTTTAAATTCTTTCCTAAAAAAAGTATCATGGAAATTAATTAAAAGAATATTAATTAATGCAAATGTTCCAGCATCTATACAATTTCAAATATGTTTAAATGTTTCATGTTTCTAGCATTTTCATCCGAAATGATGAGAGTTAACTGTTATTTAAAGTAATAAAATGATATTTTTAAAGATAGAGAAATTACGATTAATAAAAACCAATCATACATACTAATTTGATTTATAAAAATTAAACTTTAACACTTACATCCATCAAGAATTTGCTCGTTAACAATTCCGGATTCATTTTTAATAAGCAATTGAATGGCTTTACAATGCTCATGATGTTTTCGGATTGGCATCTCAACAACCGCAATGGATAGTAATGACGGATACAGCAGATTCCATTGGGTTCGATCTGATGAAAGCCGAAATAACTCGGCCCATAATCTATCAATAATCATTTCATTCAAAGTATGCGAAAATTGTGACAAAAATTTGAAGTTATAAAAGAACCTGGAATGTTCAAAAAGTAATTTTAGACAATCAAGAAGAAAACGATTCGAATAGAAAAGAAATTTCTAATATTAAATTCTCAATTATTCTTCGCCGGAAAAAAAAAAGCTATCAGAATCGATTAGAATTGACATTCTGTAAAGCATAGTTGACAAATTATTCAAGAAAGTTTAAGCTAATGAAATTGGAAATGTATTAATTTAGAATTATTTCAAACATTTCATCTTTTCACATCATCACTTTCTTGCTTTTTCACATTTCTCTCTGTTTTTCTTTTTTCATTTTACACTCTCATCACTATGAGGAATTTTTTATTTTTTAATTTAAAATTTTAAATTGAAATCAAAAATGATAAATAGAAATTTATTGCTATTGCTATATTCATTTATTTTTTCCTTATTTCATAAATTATAAACAAAGTTAATGATCAAAGTAAGTAAAATTATTTGTACACACATACATACATACACACACACATACATTTCAGATAATAATAACATTAACGAGTGAGAAACTTTCAAAATGGGAACAGATGCTGTAGAAAAAGCAAAACAGAGAAAGGGATGCAAGCAGAAAGATAAAAGTATTGAGAGTTAAAGAAAAATGAAAAAGATAGGATGAAGAAGCGTAAGTTCACGAAAAGAACATTAAAATTGCTGGAACACATTTCAGTTTCATCCAAAATCTAGGCCTATTCATTCTATCCTATTTCGTTTCCTTACTCTTTCCTTCTTTCCTTTTTTTATTTTTCATTTTACTTACTGCAAGTACCATCAATATGTTTGCAATAAAACAATCGATTTTGAAGAATTCAATAAATTTTAATGAATTATTTTTGTTTTTTTTTTTAATCAAAACTTAAAGTTAAAAAAAACGAATTTCCATCAATAAAATTAAAAATTTGTTTATTAGTATTTATAATATTTTGTGAGTCAATTATAATTGTGTAATTAGCGAAGATTGAGATTTTTTTTTATGTCAACATAATGGAAAAATCGAATGGTTTTAACAGTGGAGACTGCAGTGACAACGATAACGATAGCTCTTAAATGAAGTGATGAAGATAACGATGATTTTTAAAGGTAGTGATAACGATAATGATTGTTTCTGAATGAAAGTGATAACGATAACAATAGTTCTCGAATGAAGCCTAATTGCCGTAATGTTAAGCAAATCAAATTAAAAAAACAATTTTCATTTATTGCTAAAATTATTTGAATAAGAACAAAAAATTGTTATTATTATTTTCAACTTATTAAATTCAATTCTGTAATATTATTTATTTCAACCAAAGTTTAAATATTTAAACATGAACAGTGCAAATGAAATGAGCCAAGTTTGGTGCACTAGTGACAGAGGAATTAATTTGAAAAGCAATACTTTGCTATCGATTGATATTGTGGCTATTTTTTATGTTTCTTCAGGTTACATCTAGCTGCTGCTTATTGGTTATTTGTCATTTGTACTAATAGCTTTTTTGCAGATGTGTTCTAATTTCTTCCTTTAAATGAAATAAAAAGTTCAAATTAAAATTTGCTCCTTTTATTCTGCTTAAAATTAAAAGTGTCTATTTGCACTTCAAACGGTCAATCAGTGAAGCCAATGAAAGCAAATAAAATGAATTGGTTAAAATTGTGGAACTATCAATTCGGAAAATCATCATTTGTGCATATTCCTGTTTAAAACAATTAATTCACAATGATGAATGAAATTATTGCTGAAACATATTGAATAAATAAATGAGAAAAAAAATAATAAAATTACTGAATGAAATGAAAGATATAAGCGTTGGTTATTATATCATTTCAAAATAATTAATCAGAAGTAGCAAATGTGACAATTGCAACAGGATAGACTGAAAATAAACAAATACTATTCAGAAACAGCTAAAGTGTATTGATGAATTTGTTTAATTTGAATAAAAAGTTTGAAGCAAAATGAAGCAAAAAGTTTCAAATTAAAAATTTGCCTCTTTTATTTTGATTGAAAATGTCTATTTGTATTTGAAATGGACGATCAATGAAGGCAAATGATCATATTGCGGCTATGTCATAGACATCTGTCATATCTGGTACTATCTTAAGCGTCTATTATATCATGACAGTGTCATATATTTGCTGCTATTTGCCAGAAATGAATCTCTTATTTTTCCTTATTTTTCCAGAGATAGCACTAAATAACATAGTCAATAATCCATTTGATTTGAGCCAAGAATAATTTATTCAAAAACTAAATATTACCTCATACAATTCATATGAAATTTATAGTTTGAAAAATTTGATAAAAAAAAGTTTGAATTCTTTTTGACTTGTTAAAATTATTATTGTAAATTTGTGTCAGTTTTAAGTTTTTGTTTAAGGCCAAGAGAAAAACGAGAACGAAAAACAAACATCGTGAAGACAAAAAAATAGTAAAATTAAATTTCTAAAAAGAGATAAAAAGAAATTTTAAATCAATCAACCAATTTAAATAAGTTATTAATGAAATAAAAAATAACATGCATTCATGCATGCAAAATGTAGAGGAAATGCAAGAAGAAACCTGAATTGTGTTATTGTTTGATGACGAGCGGTTATTGTTGTTGTTGTCGCTGTTGTTGCGACATAATGATTAGTTTCTGTCAAATCATCAGAAAAGCAATAGCGTCGAATCTCGCAGGGACATGATAGAGAATTTCCCATATTCCTGATAAGATTCTGGATGCTTCTTCTTCTTTCTTTTTTCTCTTTTTTAAAAAAAAATCGTGAAAATTAAATAGCGAGAAGAAAAAAAGACAGGTGTGAAAAGATGGGAAGCTAAAATAAGAATAAAAACAATCTTCAACATTGAACTTTTGGCTAGATGCGATAAAAGTGAAAAAAAAAAAAGGCCTAGTGTAAATAGAATGAGTCTTATAGCGCTAAGCTTTTCATATCTTTCTTTGTTATCATCGATTCTTAAGTTTCGTTTTTCTTCCATGTCCTTAATTGTCATCTCCAGGAATTTTGAAAAACTGTGAAATGTTTTTGCTACAACTAAAAAACTTCAAATGCTTATATATGGACTGATTGAAAAAGGCCAAGATGGATTAATAATATTGCAAAAGAGCATATGAATGTGAAAGTAGAATAGCTGTTGTAGAAGTAGTAGAAATGGTAGGCCAGCCCCAAAATTCATATGTTGCACCCAATGGGAAAGATGAAATAAAATGAATGAATATGCCAACACTAGACTTAAGTCCTTAAAAATTCTACCCATATAGGCCATCAATTTCAGGATCCATACTTCATTTCATATGCATTAGAGCACTACATTTAGATCATGAATATTTGACTAGTATTAAAAAAAAGAAAAATCCCAACCGCGAGAACAAGGTGTTTTACTAAAGATTTAAAGTTAATGGAGAAAAATTGGAAGATATAACGAATTCTGTTCTGAAGACTACTAACATTTATATTTTCCAAAGTATCTGTGGTGAGAGTGGCGAAAAAGCAATAACATAAACTTGATCACTAATAAGCAGCATTAATAGAAATTAACACCTAAATTTTTAGCATCTAAATTCATACTTCATAAAAATCTGAATTTCTAGAAAAAAAAATGTTGCGGGACTCAAAGTGATGCAATGTCATAAAAATTAACAAATAATGCTAACATAGTTATATATGTTTTATACAATATATTAATTAATATTACAAAAAATCCAAAATGTCGTAAGATTGATGGTAAATCAGATTACTTCGATTTGGGTTGATGATCTATCTAGATCTATATCATTTGCCTCTTTATTAATTACTTAGCAGCTCAAATTTCTAATCTTCGATCTTTTTCTTTGTTTCTAAATTTATTGTATAATCTCTGAATTATGCAGAAAGAAAAAAAAACTGAATATTCAAAAGTTGATGTAATTAATTAAACATAGGTAAAATGAACTGATGTCAAAAACTAAACTCATATTGTTTAGGTTAAGTAAGTTGAAATAAATGATATTGGTATCAATAAAATAATTGTAATTAACGGTGAATGAAAAGTAAGACTTGACATTCCATTTATTTATGCCAAATGTTTAAAATTTATCAAGAAAAACGGAAACCTGAAGTTATGATAATTTATCATTTTGGATTAAATATGGTTGGCTCAAAAAACATTTGATCGCATAACTGAATTCCGAAGCAAACCATTAAAAATATTTTTGAAACCGTTTTTGAATAATTAGATTCTCTAAAAAGTTACAAATTTACTTTTCATTGTTAAAAAGTGAGATCGTACATTCTTTATGAAGAAACCATATACTTAAGTATTAATATATAAGTTTATACTAGTACTGAATTTTTTCGATTGCATGGTCATGTGGTTAGTGATCTTCCTAATTAATATCAATGCAATAGCAATTCTTGAATATCTAGTTGTAAATTTTAATTTTAATTATTTGCAACTTTTTACCGACCTAACATAGTTGATTGATATTTTCATCAAATATCAGTGGTTTAGAAATAACAGAGAATATTACGCTTCCGCCAATTGTATTCTGAGATAGCTAAAAGAAGAAATTAATGAGGGCGAAGAAAATCTAATTAACACCGCTAACTGACTAAGTAGTGATGAATCGAAAAAATGATCAAAGTAGTTAAATTTGAAATAATATGCTAAGCAACATTTTTAAAAAAAGTAACCAGAAAATGGTGACTGGAAATTTCACATATAAATTCCAAAAGTGGAATTTTCACTTGAATGAAACTTTTTATTTTTATTCTTCGAATATTTAAAAAATACTGTAGATTCTTGAACTAAAAATCCGATTTCTTTGTTAATTTGACGTTTTTAAAAAAAATAAATCGAAACTGTTAAAAAAGGTGACGAATTGATGGATTAAACTGAAATATTGATTGATCGGAGGAATAAATTACGAGAGAACGATGAAGAGAGAAGAAGGGAAAAAAGAGAGAGAGAGATAAAGTAAATCTTTCTAATCAACTTTCCATATTTTTTAAAAAAATAACTCAAAACTCGTACAATTCGATCAGTCAACAAAGCTATTTTCCATATTTATCATCATATGTGAACGACGATAAAATTTTTGTAAATTAAATCAAATGGCCAACTTCATGAAAACTTTGCACTCAGTTCAGTATGTTTTTGCTGAAACAGGTTCATCATTCAATTTCTACGTACTTAAGTTTCATATAAATCACAAAAAATAATTGTCTGATAATAATGCACTCACATTTACATGTCTATTCATTCATGTTTCTTGTCAAATTGTATGAATATTGAGTTAATTTTATCAATGAATAAGAGATATTTTTTTTTTTTGAGAACTTTTTGAATTCTTTCATACAATTATTAAATATTGAATCTCATAGATATTGTAAATCATCTGATCTAAGATTGTCTTTTATTATCTGATGCATGCCATTTCTCTGATAAAATTGACTATTTTCGATTGACTATACGGTGATAAATAATTACTCATGCAATATCAGTAAAGTAAGCGATCATAATTGCAACAATGTTGCAAGCTAGTGTGTTGCATTTTCCGATTCGCAATATTCCTCGCAGTAATGATTAAAGGCTGCATATTATCCCGATCATCTGATTGATTACATCCTCATTTTCAGTGATATTTTAATTGAATTTGACAGATGTTTGTCAATTAAAAATTTATGTTTTAATTTTGAAGTTTTCGCTAACATACCATATGCAGACTTCCCGTGAAAACAATCCTAATTCCTTAACAATAGATCATATCGCTTCATTTTTATAGTTTATTTCAAATTTGATGTGTTATTTTAAATCATCCATTAGGATCAAATGGTATATCTTTTTCATTAAACGGTAAATTGTCAAAAAGTTTAATTGTGAGGGAAAGACCTCTTATGTAGGCTTCTCTTGAAAAGAAACTAGTTTAGCTTTTTTATTTATATCATAAGATTCGAAGGCATTGCGTTTTATGAGTGAATTGACCTGTAATTCACGGATCATATATTGAAAATCGCTATAATGTTGTATGAATATTGATGAAATTCATAAAAAAGTATGTGAGATCAAGCGTAGCTTTAATGAATTACATCTAATATAATAATAGGAAAAAGATCAATTGAAATAGATTGTTTCAATTTGTAACTTTTACGTACTGTGGGCGCTAATCAATTAGTGAAAACTAAATGACACGTTACAGAAAGAATGAATGAATCGATAAAATTAATTAGCAATTGATCGTTTCAAATTGAAATCAATGCAGCATACAGTGGGAATTAATGATCTGACAGCAACCAGTGTAAAATCCAGCTAGATTGTAGAATACGAGAAATGAACAATCAATCATTTTGGTTAAACAATTCAATTCATGAATAAATTGCATCATTTTTAAAAAATATTGGATAAATTTCAATAAATTTGAAGATTAAATGGTTATGATCAATGTCACATGCATTCTTCAACATTTGCTAGTATTTTGTTTCTGATTTCAGAATGAATTTGTTATCAGTTCTTTCATATTTCTCATGTGTTTATGGTATCAATTGAAGTTTAACAAGTCATCTTTACTTCTAATCCTGAAAAATACCCAATAAATCATTTCTTTTAGTTTTAAAATATAGAAAACTTCAGTGAAATTTATCATATCGATTATCAAATTACTTATCACTATCAATTTCTTGATCGAGCTGTCAAGATTTTTGACCAGCTACGTACTAATATCATTAATGATAAGACTGACACATAAGAATGATCTTTCTTACAAATGAAATCATTTAGAAAAAGCTATATTGATTTCTTCAGTACTCATGCTTTTCACTGCATAAAAAATTTTGAATAATACCTATGATTTGTTGAATCATTAAAGTGAATGATTGTTTGCGAAATTTGTGACACAAATCTATGATATTTTCTATCATATCAATGCGCTTTTCGATAAGCAGATTCATAGCTGAATGAATTGATGATTTCTTGAAGAAAAAATTTTTATGAATATTTCAAATTTCAAACATTAGTTTTATCATAATTTCGGAATAAGATAATGAAATCAGAATTGAGAATAAACCGAAAAGATTTAAACTTATTTTCATCTTAACTTTTTCTGATTTCAGAGCAAAAGTTTGTCTTCTTTTTTAAGTAGTGCTAAGGTCTACTTTAATAAATAATTTATTGTACACTATTGTTAATTACCATTTTTCATGGTTGTTTTCGTTTTATTTCTTATTTCTCTGAATTTTGATAATAACGGAGTAGCAAGTGAGCAAAATATTCAGCAGCATAAGCATGCTATGCAAATTTATATTATTTTTACAATCGCAAATGACCAAGCTATTAAAATTCAGAAATCAAATTAATTTACTAAATAAATGATGGAATTCGATGTTGAAATCTTTCGCTTCCTTCAGCTTCTATCCAAGTTGTCGTTGTTGTAGAAAAGTTTTTTCTCAATAATGAAATTTCGTTTTTGTTGATAGATGCGAACAAGGATGTGAACAAGAATTTGTAATTAAAATCAATTAAGTTGAATGATGAAATATTTTGGTGGATATAAGTTTTATCATTTTTGTCTTCGTGGACATATAAGTTTTAGCAGAGAATATTTGGATAACACTAAGATGGAAGTAGAGTGAAATAAAAGAACAGAAATTCAAAAATAATTGGAAGATTATTTCATCGAGAATCCTAACAATTTATATAAGCGGGAATGATTTACAGGAATTAAGTATTAATTCTAAAACAGGAAGAATTTAGAACAAACATTTCTTTCGACACTTTAATCACTAATATTGAGTTTCAAACTGAAAGAAGAATTTACATGTGCAAAGCTTCAATAATATTGCAATAACTAGGTTCCATTAGTTATAGTAATTTTCCCTGGAAATATAAACTAAATTATTCACAGTAGAAAATTTTAAGATTCTTCAACAAAGATCTGCTTGAACGTCCTGTACCAGCATACAGGCATTGTTTGCTATATGGAAATTCTTCAGTGATTTAGAAAGATAATATTATCATGTTTTTTTTCTTAATCTTAACCGTATTTAATTTTATTTATCTTACGATGGAAAATTCAAACAACCTTTTTTTTCCAAAATAAATAATAAAAATGAAAACAACAATCAGTCAGTGTAATTAGTAATTCCAAATTGAATATGGTTCGTCTTAGAAACAGATAATGGAAAACTTTGCATTACTAAATAGGCTTTCCATCAAATAAGAATTATATGTCAGTCCTTTCTAATGACCTCATATGCATAACAATTCGATTTTAATTCAGAATAACTTTCTCTTCTTGGATTATATGCAATTTATCATTTTAGCTTTGATATGGACAATTGAAATTTTCAAATACAAAAGTAAAATGATAAAAATAACAGCAATCAAATAATTTTATAACATTTTCGTGATTTCCTTAATTCTTATAAATTATTGAACAAATGACAAATTAGAAGATTGCAAAATTAAAGGCAATGAAATTTAGTGAAAAGTTTCAGCAAGAAAAGATTTTTTTTTGTTAATTTGCCTAAGAAAACAGAGTTAAATTGTAGAGCTGAACAACTTGAAATGAAAAAAAACATATTGAATGAAATAATTGAAATGAAAACATTCAAAATCATAATAGTCATTAGTTATTATGGAATCATGATACTTCCATACTCAAAACAAAAAAAAACAAGAAACACCAAGCATATAAAGAGAACTATATAAAAAAGCTATAGGAAAAACTAATAAAAGAACAAAAAAACAGCTTTAAATTATAAGTAGAAGCAAAACTAAAAAAGTCGTTAAGATCAGAACTATGAACCCACCATGGGGTAAAGAACATCAAAAACAAATAAATGCCAAACAAAAAATATAAAATGTCCGAAACATTTTTCATCGTAAATAAAAAATCCCAAATCAACTAAAAGACTAAAACACCAAGAAGAGAAAAAGCCAGGCAGTCACAGACAATGAATGATACCAAACATATTAAATTTTCACAAGAAACTGAAAACAATCTTAAGTGAATTTAATTGCATTAATATGAATACTGTGTAACCATTAATTGAAATCAAGCTAACTTAACAAACTATCGCTCTAAATTAAAAACTAAAAACACTATAAAAAAAGACAAAACACTGTAAGAATCTAAAATAATGAAAATAACAATTTCAAAAAAAAAAATAACAACCAAAATACTTTAAATAGAAAGCAAATCATACTTCAGAAAAATTATAATGAGATGATTACCTTTAAACACCTGAAAATTTCCCACCTGCTTTGAAAAATATATTTAATTTAAGGAAAACAAGCATTACTGTAACATTCTTGGTACACTCCTACTTAAGCCAAAAAAAGTGTTTCCTTTCCGGCAGAATAAAACCGTACAAATCATTAATACTGTATAATTATTAATCGTAGTACAAAAAACTTATTAACTAAAAATCATCCCCTTCTCAACGATGCTTTATTTATTTTACCAAAAATTAAGTTTAATTTTATTCTATAGTAAAGCAATTGGAAATAAAGCATCGTAAACGCTAGTAAAATAATATTTACAAAAATCAATTAAATTCGAAAAAAAAATTGTTAATTTAAATGATAATCGATAGAAATAGCTTTTAGAAGAAATTTTTTATTACAAATAAATCATTGAAACAAAATCTCAAAATTCAACTCAAAAATAATTCAAAAATAATTTTCAAAAAATTTCTCAAAAATTCCGAGAATTGCTTTATAACTCAAAATTTTCAAACAAACAATTATTTTTCAAATAAGAAAAAATCTTTTTACAATTTTTCAATTTATTAAATTTTTAACTAATAAAACAGAAAAAAGCAAGACGAGTTCATATATTGCATTGCATTCACTTTCATCTTAAATCCTACTTTCATCTTACTTTTCATTATTCCTTTATGCTATTTTCGTCGTTTTTTCTTTGCTCAAAGTAAGTGCTAATTAGTCATATAGATCTAGTTAATTATAATGAGTTAAACACAAATTTATTTCTTTTCTGCATATTAGAATAAACGAATTTCGAATACTCTTTGATAGAACCGGTTTTGAAAAATTAAGAAACAAAAAGTTGTCAGAAAAAGTTCACGTAATTTTATTAAAGTTTTGTTAAATTAGATAATTCTACTGAAATTTTATTAAATCAGACAATTCTATTGAAGTTTTATTAAATCAGGCCTTTTTATTAAAGTTTTGTTAAATCGGACAAATTTATTAAGCTATGACAATAATTTTACGTTTTCATTCTGCTTCAACCTTGCTAAGCAAACCACATTATCAGAAAATCATTGATTGAAAAAATTTTGTAAGTTTTTAATGGTCGTTGTAAATACTGCTATAAATACAATTATGTAAAGTATCTGCTTAAGACTAACTGATCTTTGTAATTATATGGTGAAAATAGTTTTCACTCATAAAAAGTGAAGAAATGAGCCTCAGGCCTCAAATTAAAGATGACACAATTTGCTATACTGTCCTCAGTATTCAATGTATTTTGTCTAATATTTTCTGATTCTGATTTATGTAGGAATTTTAAAAAAAAAAATTAACAAAAAAATTGTTAATTATATTTCAAAACAAAAAAACAGATCAATTATTTTCAAATAGACCTAAAAAACCAAATGATTATAGTTTTTTTCTTGATCTGAACAGCAATGATCTATTTTCGCTCATACAGTACGACAAGGATAATTATATTTATGCTAGAACTATGAAGAAATTAAGTTCTTGTTTTTTACACCTTCTGAATAAATTTCCTTCCACTAAATTAATTATTTCTGAGATAAAATCATTTCATATATATTCAAATCCATTACAGCATTTTTCTATTTTGGATATCATCAAGAAAGACATCATTGTCAAATTGCTCAAATTAATTTTCATGATTTCTATCTGTTAAATAACAGAGCCATATTTTCTCCTGTTATTTTGTTACTGTAGGTTACTCTAAGAGACAAGAAATCACTTTTGTGTTTGTTAGGATTTGGACAGTCGTATCTGTTCAATGGCCAAGTTCATTTTGTGTTACTAAAAACAAATGGCTAAAGTTTATTCTGTGTAAATCATTGTCATCTCATTTTATTTCAACAGGATGATCGCGTAATTCATTTTTGTTGAAATTCATTCTTGCCCTTAAAGGCAAGTGCCATATTTGACCATTTGAGTTTGTAACAAAATTACTTTTAAACGCTTGATTAATTGGTAAGTTAGCAGTTAATTAACTTCGCTATCATGAGCAGATGTTCAAATTAGTGTGATTGTATTCATATGATTACTATCGCATAATTGTTATCGTGCATGTTATATATTCAGGAAAATTTTGTGTCAATCTTTTACAGTATAATGAGCCTTAAATGCGCATTTTTGCTTTCATAAACAGACTTTCAAAGTTTATTTTTAGAAAATAAAATAATGATAATTTTAAATGCAGTATTTTTTTTCTGTTTCAATTTCATTGCAAAACTCTGGCCATAATGAAATGACAATGAATATTGCTCGATGATAATATGGCTCAGGATCGTTATACCTTCCTCAGTATTATACCTTCCTTATACTTCCTCAGCGATCAGGATTGACTGATACGAGTCTAACATAAAAATTACCATTGATGCTAACAAGTATAAGTTGATATTGACATTTGTAAGCTAAATAACTACGCACATGGAAATTTTTTGCAAATATAAATTTTATAATTTCAATAACTTTATACAGGACAATTTTATTCTTAAATTATTTTTTCAAAATTAATTCTTGAATTCGATTAAATGTATTTCAAATTCATGTTAACCTTAACTTAACTGCACAATTATGTTTAATTATTTGTTTAAAATAATCTCAAAACAATTGCAATTGTCTTCCATGATTTTAGGAAAAATTTCACGACAAAATTTTGATTTATTTTAAATTTATTTATTCACGATAATATTATTGCATTGATAAAATCAAAAGTCTTCCATTCGCTTGATATAACTACAAGATAAAGTTAACATTTAATGATGAATGAAATCGTAGATCAGAAATAATTAGTGTTGCCAAACTAATTGATTAATTATACAAAGGAAGAGATACGTTGGATGAAAGCAATTGCCGGTAATATCACTGAGACGATTTGAAATGCTTTTTTTTCATTTATTTTTTTTTTAAATTTTAATTTTCTAATAATTTTACTGCTTTAACGTGAAAATCTTTAAAACTTTTTATTTTTCCAAGAATTTTAATAAAATGTTAAAAAAAATTTAATAAACTTTCTTTATTTCTTGAAATTCAGACTAATCAGCAATTAATACATAAATACATTTTATTAACGAAAAATTGAAGCAAGTTGTGACAATTAACTTGATAGCGACCTAATAGCAATTAACGACCAGTGGGATATCTGAAATTCTGAGTGATATTTTCATCAGAATTGTCTGAATAACATAAAATAGAATTATTTGACAAAAAATGTAATTTACAGGCAATATAGCGATTTTGTTTTCTAGATTAATCAATTATTTAAAGTAAGATGCTAAGGCTATTAATTAATTTACCTTTCAATAAATTGTGAAAAGTATTTAATTTAAAACCAATTTATAAGTTAATAAAAAGAAATCAAAGAAACAATTTACCCTCTAGGTTGTGGTGGTGGTTGCGGCGGCAATGGCACAGGATATGAAGGTGGCAAAGCTGGTGGCGGCAAAGCATATCTGAAATAAATTATGTTAAATTTATTTGGGAATGGCCATAAACTAAATATCTTAGATAGGAAATTTTATTAAAATTTAAACCAAATTAAATGGTCCAGTTGATAATGCTTCAAAAATTAAGCAAAAAAAATGCATTTCAAATGCAACTTTAAATATAAAATGCATTATTATGATTAAAAATTAAACTAAAAGATCGTAAAATAATTTAAAGTGAAATTAAAATGTCTTGAGTAATCAAGTCAAGTTTTACTTTTATAACTTAAAACTTGATAAAATTCAACACAGAATAAACAAATTTAGTATGAGTTCAGTTAAATGATTTATTAACATCAAGACAAGTCTTAACAAAAATTCAACTCCTGCCTTTAACTGTTAAATTTTAATAGCTAAATTACTTGACTGAAAAAAGATCACATTTGCTTTCATTTTTTGATTAAATTACAAACTTACCCTTCGGTTATCAAACATAAAATTTAATAGTTATACAAGCATTATCATAAATTAAGCTTAAACTAAATAATCGTGATTAATTGTTATTTTTTTATTGATATTTAAATTAAATAATTTAGATTAATATTACGATAAAAGATACCCAACAGGAGGAGGAGGAGCAGGAGCAGCTCCTCCTGAACAACAGCAAGTGGGTAGTGGTGGTAGCGGTGGTGGTGGTGGTGGTTCTATCACTGGCATGCAAATTGGTGGTGGTTGAAAGCAGCAACATTTCGTTTGACCACCACCACATCCTCCAGCAGCACCACCACCGAAGCAACCACTTGTATAGCCTATGAAGGACAGCACAAGGAGAGCAGCAAACTTCTGCAATATTTACAAACTTTTTTATTTCAGTGATAAAAAAAAATCAAAAATCTTATGCTTTGAAGGATATTTGCAAGATGATAATAGTTCATTAAGCTTAAGCTTGTTTTCCAATAATTGAATTTCATCTAAAAATTAAAAAAAGGAGTAAATTAGAAATTTGAAAAAAGCTTCAAAAAGGAAGATGGAAGTTGGGGCACCTCTCTATGTGACATTAATATTTTTCAGAGAAATAATTTTCTACAAATTTTCGAAATTTCAAATTTCATAATTTGAAAATCTTTCTATCAATCTATTTCATTTCATAATTTGAAAATCTTTCTATCAATCTATTTCGTAGATTTATAATTTGGGAAACATTTTTATTTTTCCTCTTCTTGCTTTCTTATATTTGTTTTGTCATGGATAATAGCATAACTGAACTGAAAATTCATAATTCTATCGCTGTGAAATAAAAATAATGGAAATATGATAAGTTTGAATGGTTGGAAAAAATTGATGAATTTTACAAACTTTATCGCTTTATACTATAAAATAATATAATTATTCAAATCGAATGACATTTGTACTCATTTTATAAAAAATTTTTTTTTTCCTAACAATCACTTTATTACTTTCAACAATCATTCAAAAATTAAGATAATTAATTTTAAAAATATTTCTACCAATTTATATTATTATATAAGTTTGTAAAATCATGAATCAGTATTACCGTACTTAGCATGTATTCAGTATTATCAGTATGAGAAGTGATAATGATTACTATAATTATCAATGCTATATTGTTGCCACGTTAAGATAATAAAATGAATGGAAGAAATTACCATATTCGGAGTGCTTTGAGCAATTCAGATCAATTACTATTTATTGCACTCTAAGTTTCCGTAACCTTTCGAATTTTATTTAATTGCGCTCTTAAATAAAATAAAATTTTTAAATTGAATTTTATTTGCAGCTATTATCCGTAATCGAATCGAACTGATAATGAATAGAGTAGAAGCTCAATGAATAACTGATGGATGGCAAAACTGAATGAGGGAGATCAAAGAGAATAGTTTGATACGAGTAATTAAGTTATTGTTTGATAAATTTAACTGTGAAATGATTAGATTGTGAGTGCTTTTATATCCCATTCGTTCATTCATTCATTCATTTATCCAATCTGTTAAAAATCTGTAGCGCCACCTCCTTGAAATTCTTCTCTATAACAACAATAATGATAGTAATGCTGATGACGACAATGATGATGATAATGATAATGATAATCGCAATGGAAAAAATTTTGTTTTTCTTCGTAAATATTATCTTAAATTTTATTTCTTTTTTTCTCTTAAACTTACTTTTTTTTTCTCCTAGCAGTTAATTACATTTTAATTCATTTAAAAAAATGACAAAAAAGTCATTAATTATTTGTGCAATTCTTAGTGTAATTATGAAAATGGTAGTAGCAATTGGCAAATAGTGAATAATCTGTAAGCCATAAAAATGACAAACGGATGAATGTCAGTAATTATAGCAAAATTTTTGGTTAATTTAGAAATGATCGTCGACATTCACATTGATAAAATAAACAATCCAGTTTTGAGTTTTCAGGTTTTTAAATTTTTTTTTTTCTGATCAAATTGTGACAAAACATTTGATTGTTGTGTAACGTTGGGAATGATGATGACACGATTTTCTCTTTTGTTTTTATTTTCATAATTGAATTCTTTTCTTTCCTTTTTTCTTTTTTTCTGGTCACTCATTGGATTTTTTCGTTTGAAAAAAGTATAGCATCCTGTTTTTTTCTCTCGCTCTCTCTTTTAATTTTATTCAAATGATTTTAAACATATATATTTTAATGTATGTCAAGTAAATTTCATTCGCTTTTAAACACTCATTCAAGATGAAGAAAGAAAAGAAAAGAAAAGACAGAAGAAATTTTTGTGTAATTAAATGTTAACCATTATAAATAATTATTGACCATTGTAATTAATTAGCAGCCATTGTAATTAATTAGCAACCATTGTAATTAATTATTAATCGTTATTTAATTGTCAAAACTTGTCCCGCAAATTCAATTTAATTGAAAAAAAATTAATAAAATTTTATTATCATGAGCTTATTATTAGATGTAATTTATACAGCACACAAATATGCAACAATTAAAATTTATTCCCATTTTTTTTTTTTGAAAGAAAAGAAAAAAAGAAATTATGTATTTTACAATTTATCAATTAGAATAAATGAATTGTCATTGAATTTTTTCTTTTGCCAATTTTGCTTGAAATAGTTTGTTTTTACCTCATGCAAATTCATATTTTCAGTCTTTTAGTACATTTGAATGTGAATTAAATCCAGTTCAGGAATTTTTTCTTTCTTGATGATGCATCTATACAAATCAGCTTGTTGTCGCAAGAATGAGCTAAAATAATTATAAAGATTTAAAAATGTTCAATTTAATAAAGCTAAAAATGATAATTTGAAAGGAAATGCGGATAGCTGTGATGATAGCATAAGTTTGATGATAAAGTGATATGAGAGTGCTATTAATATATACTGGTATAAAGTTAATAAATTTTTAATAATTGCAGATATAGTAATAATATTTATAACAAGTTTTTTTTAAAGTATTATTTACAGTAATAAAAAATGTTATGATAGAAATAGTAGAAAAAATTTGAGGTATTTCTTTTGAGATATTTCAACAAACTTAAATTGATATTTCATCAAAATTTTTGGACTTAAAATTTTGATCAATAAATTTGAAACGGAAGAAGTTTAATTAGTCAGCTAAATGATTGTATGAGTGAGCTGAAGAGTTATAAAGTTCATCATCATACAGATATTAAAATTATTTCTTCTTGATTCATGCAAATTTACTCCCGTTGTCAATTTTTGACAGAAATTATGTAGTGAACGGAAGAAAAAATTAAGGTGACACTGCGACAGATGCAAAGAAATAAAACTATGCAGGGAATTCTCGCAAATTAATATTGCATAAATAATCATTTTTAACACTTTATTTTATTTTTTCTTTTTCTCTTCTAAAGAAAACAAAAATGTTGAAGAAAATTTTTAAAAGGCAAAACGTTAGAAAAATCTAACGAAAAGAAAAAGATTCTAACGTACAATCAACATTTAATTGCTGGAAACAAGATTGCATCGAATTTTTCATTAATTTTTAAATTTTGTGATTTTATGGGGCAAAAAACTTGTAAAACATGTTTGCCCGGAAAATTTTAAAAAGCCATTTCTTAATTTCATAGAATTTCTTGCCTTTATTTTAAAATCTTATCTTACGCTTGAAATTCATTTTTCAAAACAATTTTTTTCCTGCTTTTAAGAAGATATCTGAAAAAATCTGTTATTTTTAAACTAATCTTGAATGAAATTACTATCAATCTGCCAATTCATATCACTAATGATCACTTTTCTAGTAAAAAAATAAAATTAAGTGACATCAACTATTCGTTATTGCAAATCAATTATTTGAAAAAAAAAACCAAAACTAGTTCACCTTAATTTAATCGTACATGAATAAACAGGAAATATTAACATACTAATTTTGTTAATTTTTAAATTTCAGCATCAAGCATCACTTACAATATAATTTCCATGAAATTGTTTCAGCAGTTACATTTAGTTTAATCTAATTGTACATAAAAATATAAGAAATATTAAAGTATTAATATTTTAAAATTCTACTAATTAAATTTTGCATATAATTACGATATATTTCTCTTTTGTTCTCTATTTGCATTTTTTTTTCCTGAAGAAAATTATTAATTCAGAAGCTAGACAAATATTGACTGTAATTAAAAGACCACAACAATTATTTAGTAGTATTACTATAGTAGTATGATCACTTCGCATTATTCGAATTGTTTTCGTTTGATTCATTCTTTCACTATTTTAATATCACTCTCTTTTTCAGATGTTGTTAACATGAATTTCTTGTGGTAAATAATACTTTACAGCAATTAATGTGGCATAATTTGTTTGCGATTTTTTTTGCAGAAATTTGCATTTAGAATAGAATTAATTTGCATAATTAAAAAAAATGAAAGCAAATGAAAAAATTTATAAGTATTTCTTCAAATATTTTATTATAAACAAAAAAAAAAAAACAAAACAGTAAATATGCGAATAATCTAAATTGCAAAAGAAATGTTAAATTTATTAATAACAATCAATAAGTTGACTTTTTTTGTGAAAAAAATTATTTCAGAAAAATTTTAAAAAATTTTTTTCACTTTCGTTAAATAGAAATAAATGTCAACAACAAAAAAAAAAGAATTTGGGTGAAAAAAAGGGAAGTAAAATTATTTTGTTTTTTTTTGTTTTTTTTAACAAAATGACAAATTCATTCCTCTTCTCTCATTTGTTAAATTATTTTGAAGCAATGAAACGAATAGAAGATCCTTGCTGATATTTTCGCTGAGAATCGATATCGCTGCATGATACGGTGACACAACCGTGGATGTTTGCTGACATAAAAAGTAGCTTAATTGCTGAATTGAAAAAAATGAACAAAGGAAGAAAATTGAAATTTCACAAAATAATCTGTCATTTGTTTAAATTTTGCAATTATAGCAAGATTTGAAAAGTTACCAGAATTTTATTTGCCAAATTTATAAAGTTTACAGAAAATAATGAAGCACATGTGTTTTGTGTAAACAAAAAAAAAAAAAATCGTATCTTAATAAGCTTATTTAATTATTTGTATCCTAATTAAGATTTAATCAATGATCAATGTTTGTTAATAGCTATATCACTAAGATATTGATTTTTTTATTGAGAAAATTGTATTTGATATTATATATTGTATTTTCATTTTCATGTTAATATATTAAAAATAATCAACATTATAAATTTAAACAATGAAAACGGTGCTCAAAAACTAAATTAATTAATAAATTACAATATTGAAGTTAGCCAGTATTAATTTTTCTGCTTAATTATATCAAATAGCACACCAATACTTTGATTATAACTTTTTATTCCACTTTATCTTTTCTGTAAAATTTCCTTATTCTTTAAAAAATTTAAAAAAGAAACGAAACAGAACAAGTACATGTCTATGGTTTCTTTCAAAATAACTATAGCATTTGTATGGTAATTGTATTTAATTAAATTAATTTAAATAAAAATAATTAATATTCTTAATTTTATTCGAAAATTAATTTCCGATTTACTTTCTTACAACGATTTATTTTAAATAATTTCAGAAAATATTTCATATATTTAATATTATTATGAATCAATGCTAATATTTTAAAAAAGGAATGAAATTTTATTAATACGAAAAATTTGCAAAAAAACAAAGATTTGATGAGAAATGATTCATTTTTTTCTATCGTTGCTATTTTTGAAGTGGTCTTTCAGGATACTTTGTTGTCCACTGCATACTTAATCATGTTGCTGTTGCTATTTTGCAACATATGCAAATCCAGGAGCTGGTCTTACATAGACCGGTGGTGCTGGATAAGGTGGTGGTGGTGGTGGCTTTGTGGGTGCAGGTGCTCCTGGTGCAGGTGGAACTGGTAGTTTTGGTTGCATAGGTGCATATGGAGGAGGATAAACTGCTACATAAACTGGTGGTTGAGCTGGTGGTTGAGGTGGTGGCATGGCTCGTGGAGCTGCTGGAGGTGCTGGAGATGCTGGAGCTGCTGGAGGTGGTGCAATTGGAGCTAAATATATCGGTGTAGGAGATTTTGGAGCTGCAGGTGCTGGGGGTGGTGCAGGTGCTGGGGGCGGTGCGGCGAAATATATCGGTATACCCACAGGAGCTGCTGGAGCTGGTGCAGGTGGTGGAGGAGGTCGAGGAATTGGTAAAAATATTGGTGGAAATGTTGATGGTGCTGATGTAGGTTTAGGCGCTGATGGTGCACTGAAATAGTTTATCACCGTTAAAGCAAATTAGAACAGTGAAAAAAAGATTCTGTTCATGATTATCATAACTTATTATTATTATTATCGTCACTTTTAACTTTTTCACTTTAAAAACAAAAAAAATTTTTATAAACAAAAATAAAATTAAAAATGAAAGAAATTTTTAAAAAACTTACGCCATGGATGGCGGTGCACAGCCACCGCAACAACAAGAAAAACATGCAAACGTTGGCTTAATTAACGCTATAAACAATAAGGTAACTACCTGAAATTAAAAACGAAAGAAAATTAATAAATTTCATTCATGTGATCATGGATTTATCTCAATAGCTAATTAGCAGTTATTAGATTTAATTTACACCAATATCTGTCATTAATTATATTCAAATGCATTATTATTCATGAATCAGAAAAAAAATTAAATAATATCTTAAAATGACCAATGAAATATTAAGCTCTCTCTGCGACATGAGAAGTCTTCTGTAAACCAGAATTTTTAAATTATAAAAAAAGATGGAAATATTTTTAGCATATGAAATATTTTTCTTTTATTTCCGAAATTTTTGATTGAATAAATCTTTGCCAATTATCAGCTAAATGACAAATGATTACTGCAGCGTAAAAGTCAGCATCAATAATAAGCAGTAATGCGTTAATTGCTCTTAGTATTAAATTATAAATAGATATTTAGTGGTTGCACTAATAGAATCGCAATTCTATTAATGTGTTATAAAATGTAGAAATAAACATTGCACAATTATTTGTGTTTTTAAATTAAATTAAAATTCCAAAAACAAATTTTTTCTTTGCTTTCTGGAAAAGAAATATCATGCTAACATATAAAAAATTGCAATTTCCATAGCTCCTTACGATTGCCATTATTTAAAATAGTTACTATGTATTCAAATTTGATAAATTGGAAATTTTTGTCGACCGAATCGTTTTGAAGCGAATTTAGCTGAAAACAATATGTAAAAAAGATTTCGATGAATGATTTGATAACAAATGACCAAGATTACAATTTGCGCAATTTACTATTACTAATTCTGTTATCAAAATTATTATTATTACTAATACTATCTGCATTATTGCTTTGAACAACTCTTGTAATTAATTATTTTCAATTGTTATCATTGTCAATTCTAATCAATTACTATTACTACTGCTATTATTGTTATTATTGCTGTTGCTTCTTTATCGTTAAATGGTTTAAAGTGATGAAAAAAGATATTCAATTACTTGAGTATGAAAAGAAAAAATGCGAAGTGATTTAAATGCTAATAAAAATTCCAAAAAAAACCAAATTGAAGAAAATATTATTGTCGTTTTTTCAAATTAGATTTCAATTGCTAAATATCCAAAAATTAATGAACAATTGCACTGTTAATGCAAGAACATTTTATTATGCCAAAAATTTACTTTATTAGCAAAAAGTCCAATTCATTAATTCATTAATTGATCTATTCGCATGAAATAATTTAACAGTAAGAAAAACTACTTCGAAGAACGAAAGCCAATAGTAATAGCATAAATTAAATTCCCTGAGCAAAAACTTTTAGCAATTCCAAGTTATTCGAGATTTTTAAGCTATTTTGCTCAATGTTATTTGAAAGTTCGGGAAAAAGTTATGGCTAAAATCTTGACTAGGAGAGCCAAGTTCTAGAAATAGATGAACAATTAGAGCTTTTTGCGATATCTCTCAATTAATACTTCATCAGTCCTAAATTTTCTGGAACTTCTAAGGCCTGCATGCATCATCTGAGCTATGAAAATTTATACTTCCCAGAGATAAGTAGTAAAATAAATTTAGATTTATAACAAAAATTATTGACGATTATATTGAGGTGATATCTTCTGATTGTTTATGTCGACAAAATGATATCGAACTCTTAGTTTTATCCTACCTTTATGTACCAAAAAATACCAGCACTACTAGGTGTAATAACCGACTTTCTGTTTTCTGAAATAATTAATGAACTGTCCAAGATCCGAGTTTTTTTTTTCTGGAATTTCTCTCGAATTTGAATTTTCATTTTATTGCGTGAAAATTAATATCAAATTTCATTAAAGATAACAACATTCAGATGATGTATTTCCTGATTACTGTTCATTTTCATTTCAAACAGTTTTTATTTTCAAGAGAAAAAAAGGAAGAAAAGATTTGAATTTGAAAATTGTTTAATTAATGAATGAAAAATATTTTTTTCTTTTCAGATATCATGGTGAATAAAATTAAAATGATTGATGATTCTTGGGTAATAACAAAAATCTTTCTTAATTTAGCGAGAACTCGTCGCATTGCAAAAATATTCTTAGAAATGAGCGAAAATTAAGTACCGGATTAAGGAATTTCAACAGGATTGGGTCAAAATGAAAAAGTTTGTGACATTTTCATTTTTGCCAAATGCCATCTGGATCCGTGATACCAGTGTCCTTATTTTTCTTTCCTAGCTTTCAGTTATTTTCTTCATCTTTAAATTTGTTAAAATCAAAATTTCAGAATTTGCATTATAATACTTTTTCTTTTTAAAAAAATTTTTTGCATCCATTCATAATTTTTTTCCAGTAATTATTTCATTTTGCATTTATAAAAATTAATTGAAAAATCATTTCGAGAGTAGAAAAAAAATTTTTAATCAATTTAAGACAAATATTTTCAAATTATTTTAAAGTACTTTTTTTTAATATAAATTTTTTTATCAATCTATTAGCACGGTACAATTTGTTCTGAATAGAACCAGTTAAAGTTCGCTGAAATGCCCCATCTTTAGCAATAATTCACTTTGCTAATCAATATTCTGATGAACTATCAGTAAAATTTTCAATCGGAAATATTTTGGGAAAATCGGGAAAACATTAGCCGTTATTCAATCATTTGACTATAACAACATTAGCAAACTCCAATAGTTAACCAGGAAAAAAAGAAAAGTAAAAATATTTCATTTAATAAAAGATTCTATTTTTTTGATCAAAAAAAAAAAAAATTGTTGCCTAAAATTGATCAATTATTTGCTATTTTTTCGCGAATTTACTTTCATTATTTATTCATTTACTCATTTCTTCTTTTATAATTTAAAGCTTGACCATGTCACACTGAGCCTGTTTTGAAGTTCCATTTCAGATTAATGCATTTATACTGCATGCATTTCCCTTTCTCATTTTATTAAACCGAAATTTAAAACTGAATCGGAATAAAATCGTTCGATGAAATTTTGTTTTAGGGACGATTTTTTTTTTGTTTGCATGGGTTAGTCATTTAATTTTTCTCGCGTTTTCAGATGCTAAAATAGTCGTGAAATAATTCTGCGATGATTGCCGTTAATATCCGCTTTTTATCGTATTAAAAATTTCGACTGATTTTCTTATCGGAAGAACGATTACTTTTCCTGAACAGTAATAAATCTGGTTTTAGTTGCAGTGTTTTTTATTTCATGTGCTTAAACATGAAAAGAGTAAATATGAAAATTTTAAATATAAAATTCCAAATTTTCAAAATTTAGCTTTCAAAAGAGCTTCATTGTTGCCATAAGTTAATAACTGATTTCACGACTTGTCAATAAATTCAAACATTGCTTGAGATGAATTTTCAGAGAAATATTAAAAAGATATTTGGGATTTCTTTTCCAGCAGATTACTATATCTAAAAATTTTGAGAAATTTCTTTTTTTCGCGAATAGATAGATAAATTACACTTTTCAAATATCATGTCTTCAATGTGATTAAAATGGGCAAATTAAAAAGGACAAGTTCTAAATTTTTATCCTTCCGAGAAACACTGTCTAAGAACTATGTTTGTCCGGTTTATTTTTTTGCTCAAATATTTTGTTTCTTTGTTTGTTTATCCATCAATTAAAAAGAAAAAATTTTTCCAAACGACGAAGTATTTTGTTTGATTATCAATCATCAAAGGAAAAATCTTTGTTGCAAAGGAAAACAAATCCTTGAAATTTCTTCAAAATTGATGCTTTTCATTTTTTAAAAGTTTCAAATGTCATCTATTATCATAGCAATTGTAAATGACAAGATGATTAAAACTTCAGAATAAATTAACAAATTAATTAATATAGGTATTCATCTCAATAAAAATATTCTAAGCTATTTTTCTTTTTTAGTTAATTATTGTCTGTCAGCAAATTTACTGACCGAGAGTATAATATAAATTATTCCGTTTTAAAAAAATGACCTAAAGTTACTTTTTAATATGTCATTAATTTCAAGTTTCTTTAAATGGTTCTTTAGTCCTTTTATTTTGAAATGACTTTTGAAGGGGGAAAGTTGGACAGGAAATGATGTTAAAGCAAATTCAGATAAAAAGAAATTTATTTTTCACTTTTTTACACTTCCCTTAGATACAATGCAATTTTGAAATGCGAATATGTATAAATCCAATATCAATTTTCAACTCAAATTCTCTACTACGGTTCATTTGCAGCATTCTTCAGTTATTTTTTGGAAACTTCAAAATGCATGTAGAAAGCAAACTGCAAAAATTCAACAAATACAAATAATCCAGAAAAAAATAAGCGAAAAAAGCATGCAGGAAGCAAAAGAAACATTGAGAAACTTGAAAAATGAGAGTGAAAAATTGAAAATTACAAGAAAGTCAAGCAAAAATTAAAAAAATAACGAATTTTAGCAAGAAAGCAAAACTAAAAAATTTTGAAGGGAAATTCAATGGTTAAATAGCTCGAGATAAATTAAAATATAAATGTTCCGGAAAACAAAAATTCTTAAAGAGCCATAAAAATAATTTAAAGGTATTACAAAATGGAAAAGTTCAATGACACTCTAAATTCAAGTAATTAAAAAAGAACAATTGGAAATTTACACTATTCCTTGCAAAAATGAGAAATTAAAAAATTCGAAAAGTTCCTAAAGCGAACTAAAACTGATAAAATGTTAAAATAGTCTATTTGATTCAAATTTAATGATAAACAGCAATGAAGATATTTACAGATTTATAGGACAATTAGTAGTGTTAATATTTACATTTATAGGATGATTAGTAATTATGATTATTTGTTGCTATTATTTGTCCTAATTTTTATCAAATACACTTTAGTTTAATGGTCACTCATCGGTGGTTTGTGCAAATATTTATGGTCAGTATAGATGAACAGAAAGCAAGCGGGGATTACTTTTTTGTGTCTTTTTTTTTTAAATCTATGCTTTGATTTTTTAAATTTATATCAGAAAAAATTTAAGCAAAATTTTTTTCTTAAAAAATAACAAAATTCATTATTTTTGAACCTTGTGATCTAGTGCTAAAAATGAAATGATCAAAATGATTACTGATAAAGAAAATATTGTGAACCATATATCACTAGATCAAAGAAAGAGCAAAAAATCTTTGATATAAATTTTTGTCAAAGCAATTCAATTCGAACAATAATCGCTTCTTAGATAGCATTATTTTGGTAGTAGTTCACGTGGCATTACTCGGCAATAAATATGACATAGATGGGATATGAGTAATGCGTGTGAATGATTTCTAGTTCAAATCTTTGAAAAAAATATTTAAACACACAAAATTTAAGATATTTATACAGAAATTATAAATGAATTCTTTACCGTTTCTTTCACATAAATTTTTTCTTTTTGGTATCGAAATGTTTAAATTTTTTAAATAAATTTCAAAATTTTGTTGTAAGTAATAGATAAAAAGTATGTAAGTAAATAATTCGAAAGAGTAGATTCATGATAGTACAATAAGATTAAAATTTCATTTTAAATTTCAACTTAATTATTGTTATATAATGCAATGTTTTTGTTAATTAATATATGTTCTTTAATTAATTTTAAAATTGCATAAATATATTGCAATGTTGCATTTATTTTCTTATCAATTGCAAAAAATTAACTGTCAAGAAATATTTGGACAAATAATTAATCAATTTGCTATTTCGTATTAGTTGTTTCTTTTCTGTTAATAAATTAATAAACATTCACGGCTAATAGTTAGAAGGAATAGCTAAATTGTTTGTTGCTGTAAAGTAAGCTGAAAGGCTGGTTGTGAAGTTAAAAGAGAAAAAGAGTGGGCGGTAAGAAGTTAAAGATGAGCGAGCAGTAGCTGATGAAGTGGAAGATGAAATGATGGCGTTGTTGAAGTAGGAAGCTGAAACTTTTGCTTCAGTGTATTATTTGCACTTCAAATCTTCCATCCAGTTGTAGTTATTTTATTATTATTCACTTTGGGGAAAAAAAAAAAACAGAATTCATCCTGAATGCTTATATTAAAAATTATTTAATTAATAGTATTCAGTAGATGAACATTGTAATGAAATTTTAATTATCTTAAATTTTTGAATTTATTAATGTTATTAGTAGAGTATATCGATTTGTTCACTTTTTTCATTGTCTTGCTTCTCATTTCTCTCTTTATACAAACAATTTCCATAAATTTCATTTCTTTTTATTTACACTTCCATCACTTGTTATTACAACCTTATAAAGTTTGACAATTTCCCTTTTTTTATCTTTTCCATTTCTACCTCTCTCTCTCTTTCCGTTTCTCCCTCCTTTTCTCTTTGATCATTAAACATTTCATTAAAATCCTTTAGATCAACTGTGATATTAAAACAGTTTTATCCATCTCTTTTTATTGTCATTTCAAGCGTTTTAAATTCACATCATCTCTACAATGCTTTAAAATTTATCAAATATTTCAATCATTAGCTTCTTAATAATTAATTAGTAAGCTAATCATTGCACTACTTCTGCTTTTGCAACTTTTTGCTCACATTTCATTCAAAATTGATAATTCAATGCTTTAAAATTCTTATTATTGCAATTTTTAAACTTTCTTCTCAAACATTCTGCTATGGCTATGCTTTTCAATTAAAATGAATGATACATTTCAATAATTGTTAAATTCTGTCATTTAATTTCAATTTCATAGATATTTCATTGTAATAGTACTACGTATGTAGCAAATATACAATCGAAACTTCCCACTGCCGAAAAATTGATTTTCCCTGCTGTTATCAATCAATCATATAATTCAACTGTTCAAGTTTTATGTTTTCCATTATGAAAATTTGATTTCCTTCTTTTTGCATAATTTTTTACTTTCTAAAAGAAACAAAAGATTGAAACTTGGAATAAAATTAAATTTTGAAACTATTAACAAATGATTTTTACATCTTCAATATTTTAAAGTTTGATCAGATGTTAGTTAATATTTTAGCAGTTTGTTTCTTTCCTTATCATATTCTCTTATTTTCTATTTTTTAGTCAAAAAACAAAGAATTTTAAGAATTCTTTCAGAATTTTCAAAGCTTCTTTGTTTCTCTGTCTTCTATTCAATTTTTATTTACAAATTTTGTTGTGCAAGCAACGATGAATAAAGCAAATCAATCAATAATCTATTTTTACATATTCTTAACTTAAAAGCAATAATAGCAGTATGTAATATTTGAACATTGAGTGTATTAATTAGAGATAAGTTTAATAGATGTTGAAAGCATACCTATATCTTGTCAGTTAAAGCTTAATAGTTCAAATGTAAATAAATAAACGATTAAATTAATTGAAGAGAACAAGCTAATCATTGACATCTAATTAGTAAGCTGATTAAGCAAGAACGAAATGATTCAAACTATAAGAAGCTTTCATGATAGCAAGTGCCATTAGAATACGTTATTACCAACGTGCTGCATCTGACAGCAACGTGATACCACAATAATAGCCTACCCAACGTGCACTATGTGTGCTTATCCAATCTGCCTTAAATATGACACAGTTTTGACATGAACATTTTTTAATTAATAATTGACTAGTAATCTATGAATCGTATTGGAAAGGATGAACTACCTGAAAGTACTTAGTCTCAGTGAAATCAAAATAAATTTTTAAAAAAAAATTCAACGATATATTTTGCTGTTATATAAAACAAATACTTAATATTGGCTACTTGTTCATTTTAATAATTAATTAATAGTATTATACTTAATTAATGATGTGATATGTTATTTCATTTTCTCATACTTTTAATTCATTTGTAGAGAAAACAAAGAGAGAATATGCATTTTGAAAGATTGATTATGTCAATAATTGAAAAATAAAAATAACCAATAATTCAAGCTAATACTTCTCATGCAGTATTGCTTGGCTTTCATTGCACTTTTCAGTGTTAGACTTAGCATAAACCAGTTTTTTGCATTAAAAAAGTAGCTATAAAAATCCATCGATCTTCATTAATTTATTTCTCTCAGAACTCTCAGTCTCAATCCCTCAACAATCTAATCATCGAATGTTAATCTTCCTAGTTAATTGATCAAATTTTTAAAAATATTAAAGGAAATAGGGAAAGCTATTATTTATGATTTGATAATAATAAAGCGATATACGTTAATCAATGAAATAGATAAATAAGTAAACAAATAAATAACACAAATAGACGAATAAATGAGCAAACAGAAGAATATAGCGATAGGATAAAAGATTATCAGACAATATTTATGCATCGAAGTCAATTTTGTATGTGAAATAAATAAGAGAACTTTAATAAGAGAGAAACAGGAAAGTATGAAATGAGTAAAAATTTAATTTTTATTTTTGACATAATAATGAAAACATTTTTTTTCTGACCAGAAATTAAAATGATATTTTGAGACTCAAAAATCATTAGAAATATAAATGAATAAATGATGGAAGAATTTAATTGATCACTTCTGCCATATTTTGTATTCAACATTTTCATCGTAATGAATGAATGATTGATTAATTTTCTTTGTGCTATTTTCTCTTTCAATCCACTAAGTGGACAAAAATGGCATTAATTGGAATGGAATTCTTAAAATTTAATTTTTTCATTTCCCAATGATAAAACTCATGCATTTCTTCCTAATTTCATCTTTACAAAATTTAATATACTAAAATTTTATTTTCATCACTTCTTTTTTAAAAAACAAAAAAAAGAGTTTGAAACTAACTTTATCATTCACCAATGATAGTTGTGTGCCATTTTAAATGTTCACATTTCTTACTTAATATTATGTCACTTATCATTTGACGAATGCTCGAAACAAAATTGTTTTTTATTTCAGCTCAATGACATCCGTTTCACCGGTTCAATCACCAAATGAATCGCAGTGGCATTCACAACGATCTGATCGATCCGAGTCACGAGCATCCAGTCGATATGTGCCACTCGATCGTTTGTTCTTTTTTTTAACATTTTCGTCTTAATTTAATTATTTACCTTCTCTTTTATTGCATTAATAAAAAATTTGCCCCAATTAATTAATTTGCTTCCTAGGAAGGACTTTTTTTAAAGAAAAAACTTTTTCTTTAAAAAAATTTTTTTATTTTGAAATTCGTAAAATTTGTTTCATTTTTGCGTTTTAATTAATTTTACTTTATTTCATTAAAAAAAAAAGAAAAATTATTCACATTTAGACACTGGTACCATACATAATACACTGAATACAGTGGTGGATAGTGTGAATGCAGCAACAGAATTGATCCAACGAAAACACGATGAATATGTATGACCTTTCACCTTTGTCTTTCTCGTTTCAATCATTTATTCGACTTTTTAAAATTATTATTATTTCATAAGTTGTGATTTCTAATTTTTTAAAATAAAAAAACCATTTTCTTTTCCAAATATATTTTAAAGTATTTCATCAATTTCATTACTTTTTTTATTTTAATTCTCAGTGAACTTCGTTTTTTAATTTCATTTTCAAAATGCAAATATTTCAACTCAAATTTAAGTACAAAATACTAATATTATGAAACTCTTTCTTGTCAATAAGGAAAATTTTAGCAAATTATTTTAAGTTTTTAGCTTCTGTTTTTTCAAATTATTTTCAACTTATAACATCAAGAAAAATTGATTTATCCAGAAAGAAGTGAATTTCTAATTTTAGCTTATGGAAAGAAAGTCATTTCAAGCAGAAATGGAAGTGAATGGAAGAATTTCAGTTGAACCAACTGATGATACCTTACGACTGAAATCAAGATTAAGCACGGAAAATATGCAAAAGGAGCTTAATAAGCTTAAGGATGATCAAAGTAAGCAGTGTTTTACTTTTCGGAAAAATATTACATGAAACAAGAAAAACTTTAACGAGTGTATCGGTCCAAAACTGGATATTATTTTTGATTCCAAGAACATTGGAATTTTATTCAAGTTTGCATCCACATGATTCCCACATATTATTCAGCATTTTTTGCACTTTACAATTAATTTTATTCAAATGAATTTCAAATTAAATTTTAAATTTAATCTTATTAACAGTTATATTGATTGAACAATGAATTTGATTAAATCAAATTTAACAAAACAAAATAAGAGATGCTTTACAGAGCAACATGCTGTAACTGATACTTTGGCAGCATTAGTATACGATATTGATGCCACCGCGGAAGTATTACGACGGGGTTCAATGAAAAAAAAGCGAGATAGCGGAGGGGTGAGAATTTTTTTAATAATTTTACAAGATGGAATGAAATATAAGCCTTGAAATTACAAATTTAGTTCTTTCATCAAAATCAAATATTAGAAATAATTAATGCGAATTTGCAGAAATTTTTTTTTGAAACTTTCTGAATTTTTGAATTGAAAATTAGAACTTATTTGAGGATAAGTCAGAGTCTGATGAGATAATTTTCAAATACTTTTCTTTGTCATTTCAATTAATAACTATGCTTGTGGTAGGATTAAAATGCCGAAGTGTTCAATTAGTTCATTGTATGTGTTAATTGACAATAATTAATTAACAAATATTTACATGTATTTAGATTGGAACAATCAAATAATTAATTACTTGTAGGAAATAATTACCGGTTACAATTTACGTATCACACCTGGGCCAGAGGATGAAATACCCTTCCAAGCACCAAAAGAACATAATGGTTATTGATTAATTAATTTAATTACTTCTTGATAAACTATATCTACAGTTATTTAATCATATTCATCCTTTGTCATTTCTTTTAATAAAATTTATACATTCGTTTTTCTTTTCATTTTTTGAATTTAATTATTACTTATCAGAAAAAAGCGCCTTTTCTTACATATTTTAGCAAACGAGAATAATTTCACCTTGGAACAAGTTTCACGAGATTATGGTGTTGACATTACCGAATCATGGCAAGTTGATTTGAAATTTCGCCTTCTTGCACATAGTTTTGAAATTTTAAAAATCGTCTTGTGAAAATTAAATCGGTATTTAATGAGCTCCTTTAGTTTTTGTATGTTTCAAAAAATTATGTGAAATTTTTTAAAAAGATAATGTACTAAGTGTATACTAATAGATTAATTGCTAAGTGTATACTAATATACTAATAGCTTGGGAAAATTTAATTGTAATTTCCAGGAACAGTCTAAAAAAACGTCCTCGATCTGAAACTCCACGACGAACGATTAATGTTGAGGTGAAAAAAGATGCAAAATTAATTGATTAGGCAAAAATATTTATTCAAAGTTTCTTTCCAAAAAAAGAAGGAAAAATTTTTGCATTTATTTCAGTGAGGAGCAGAATTAATTTTTAGAATTGTAAAAGTTTTTTTTTTTTTTTCTAGAATTTGCGAACTGGTTCACCAGTAATTTGCTCATTTTGCTCGGAACAAATTGATGGTCCAATTGTCACAGCATTAGCACCAAATTCATATTATGCGCAAAAGTTTCATCCTCATCATTTCATGTGCACTTATTGCCAAAAGGTTAATTAATTAATTTGTCTAACACTATTAGTAATTAATTTTTTAAGTACTAATTAACTTCTTTTTTTTATTACAAAAGTATCAAAAATACAATTGAAAGATTGAAAAAAAATATATCAAAAATTTTCAACTTGTCAATTATATCTATTACGAGCTTTATCCTAAATTTTGACCAGCGAATTTTGACATATGCCATAATGTTAATGAATTTAATTGATTTTTATTGGATCTGCAAAAATTCTATAAAACTTAAGATGCAGTCATTAATTTAAAATATTTTAAATAATAATTAACAATATTTCAAAATACAAAAACTATCATTTAATTGTTTCTCGAAAATCTAAATTCTCTTTCTCTGAAGTAAACGGAAAATATTGTTGTACTCAATCGCTATTAGACAAATGATGAAAAAATGATAAAATATGAGCGCTGTCATTTCTTGATGATTAATTAACTTTCAGGCATTGAATCTACGTGGCACCTACCGAGAACATGATCGAAAACCGTACTGTCATGAATGTTTCTATCGTTTATATAATGGCCTCATCTATTCACCTGATGAAAGACAAGCTAAAATTGAAAAATTAATTTAATTGTTAATTTTAATCTTTTACAAATTCAGTGCAAATTTTCAAAATTTTTTAATTGAAATTTTTTTTTACTTTCTCCAATAATTTTCTTTATTCTATTTAAAAAAAAAAAAAAAAAAAAAAGTCATTGAAATGAATTTTAAAGAAATGAAAAGTTTACAAGCATTAGTTATATTTTAATTTTTGAGTAATTTAATTTGAATTTTAAGCAGGACGACAGTGTGCGTGCATTTTTTATGCAACTTTAAACTCAAATTTTTGAATGTTTTAAAAACTTCCAGCTGCATAATGTAATCAAAAATTTCACAGTGGATTTAAAATGATGAAAAATAGTTTAGAGCTGTGTAAATTTTATTTGGAAAAGATTCGTAAATAACTATGTAGCTTTGATAAGTGTATAAATTGCACAAAAATTTTGAAAAGCTCGATAAAGTATTTAAATTCCAGTTAATTATTAACTCCTTCATGTACCAAATCTATTCATACAATCTTGCTAAATCGTGCTCAATGAAAAGTTAACATGAGTTCAGTTCTATGGAACAATTATCATTTATCATGTTTTTGACAATAATTAATTAATTCTGTCCCAAATGAAAAAAAGAAGAAGAATTGTCGAAGAAAAAATTTTCCCTTTACATCAATTCAATTGCTAATTTTTATCATTGTAAATTAACATACACTGAATAAATATTAAAATTTGCATGACTGTATTCAATTTATTTCATATACACATACAAAAGAAATGAATCGCAAGAAAACTGTGCAGATAATTTTGATGAAATTAAAAATTTCAATTCAATTATTTCAAGGTAGATTGGAAAATTTTGAACAAGTATACGGTGAGAGTGAAGTATGTTATAAGCCGAAAATCTAATAGGGAAAATTTTCATCAATAATTTCTTTTCATGTAAACTTTTAGAAAATTTCTTCTAAACATGAATATTTAATCAATAAGATTGAAAATCATTTATTTATAGCTAATTAATAAATGATTTAATTACAAAAAAAAATTAACTCATTATCAAGCCATTTTTGCAGCACATTGCACCATTATTACACGGTGAATAACCATTTTCACAATAGCAACGAGTATCAAACGCTTTTGAACAACCGATTGTTTGTGGATAAACGTATCCGTTATAGCCAGCAGTTTCAAAAGTACCGTCATAACCAGTAGCATAATTGTAAGGAAATACGTTACCCGTACCACAAGCTGTTCCTCCTGTGCCACAGCCGTTTCTCATATTGTAATTAGGAATACCCTAAGCATTTAGATTATAGTCATGTTAGTAAAAAAAAAGATTTGCAATTAGCAAAAATTAATAATTATTAATTTCTAAGAATAATTTTTTTTTTTGAAAGTTATATGATTTTTGTTATTTTTTTTGTAAAATATCAAATGATGCATAGTTTATTTAAATTTTATTATATTTAATCGAAAGATACTGTCATTTTAGACAAATATGCCAATAATATCATAAGTGGTAATGAATTGCTGCTAAATAATATCAGAATTTATTATTACTGAAATTCATTTATCATTCATTGGTTTAATGTCGTTATTATTTTTGTAATGTTTTTCTTTCACAGAGAAAAAAATCAAATAAAACATACAATGTTATTTAGAAATCCTGAATTATAGCTAGATCCATAAGGATAACCACCAAAAGCAGCATTAATGTATCCTAATATGTTAGTCCCATATTTATTAGCACCAGAAGGAGCACACGGACATAATGGTGAACATGTACATGATGATGCTCCGGATCCATAACATGAACAACATCCACATTGACGTTTAATTCGTTGAACTCTTTTATCCTCCGACATTTCGATTAAATACTAAAAATTCGAGGAAGTTTGACATATATTTCATTTGATTTTGCTCATTGAATTAATCCTAATTAAAAATATAAACCAATGCTTTAAAAAAATATTTATCAAAATCTTAATTTTAAAAAAAAATAAACAATCGAAATTTAAATTTCAAAAACGTACAGCAAAATGTTGTAGGATGCAAAAAATGATGAAAATTAACAAATTTTTTGCAAAATTCATTCTGAAATAAAAACTACTGAAAATTGTTATATTCAGCTTCGCTCGTCCTCTTCTTTTAATAATACTAACAGATTATTCAAATATTCAGATAGCTATTGGAATTCTTGATTTTCAGTGATACAAAACAAATGCCAAAAAATTTTCGACTTTTATAATCATCTCACGAACAGTATTTTCCCTTCCATTCCTCTTTTTTCAATCATCGTCGTAATTGTCATTCCTTCCCGAATTACTTTTGCCTCCCAAATTTTCCCCGATGCACTCAGTCTGTCTCTCAACTTCCATTCCTCCTCCCGTCTATTTCTTCCTATCCCATTAAAAAAACTAATTTACTCAAGTGAGAAATATGCTATGTAAACGAGAAAAAATTTAAGAACTAGTCGAAACAAAAAGTTTATAAAACATACAATTTTAAATTGGTTTTCTTTTTTTTTTCATTTGGAACCACTTTACTTTTTTATTTATCTTTTTACTGGCTTTTTCATTTTCTTAAATCATCTTTTGATAAATATTGTTTGTCGATCTTCTTTCAATCATTGAGCCAGCATTGAAAGGAAGGCAGAAGAAACAAAACATAAATTTGCCGCGAACAAAAGCAATAAAAAAATTTTCGAAAAAAAAAAGCAGCTAAAAGTAAGCGATGAAACAATTTTGCAGTTTGTACAAAACAATAGCGTTTTAAAAAAAAAAAAAAACTGAAAAATCTGAAATAGCTGAAAATACCGAAAATTTACACAAAATTTTTTAAATTACAGATTAAAAGATTTCCGATTTACTTGCCTTAAATTTAAAAATTACATATTGAAATTTCAAATATTTTTGATTAAAATTTAAAATTTATAATTTCAATTCGTTAACCAAATGTTTGCATTGAATCTTTATTGTAATTACAAATTTATATGAACTGTGTAAATCTTAAAATTTTCTTTTGACTAGTTAGTTGATTCAGAGAAGTAATTATTGTAAGTTTTTAATTGTTTTTGTAATTTTTCAAATATTGCTTTATTGATTTAGATTAAATTAGCAGTGTGAATATTTGAGGGCAAGCATATGGTTACGATAATTCAAACTTAATTAACTGAAATTAATTAACCGAAAAAAAATCTTCTGATCAGTTTTCGGCTACTATCCGAACAGTATCCATATAGTTTTGCAAAATTCATCATTTCTACTGCATGAACTAAATTTGAAATATTATTTTTAAGTCTGCATACTATGCTGATTATTCTGGTAAATTTTTGATCAGCCTAAAAATCTTCTAATTATTCGGAAAGTATTAGTTTATCTCAACGTTAAACATAGCATAACAACGATTTTTAGCCAAAAACAGACAATTGAACTTATTGAAAAAAAACACTGTTAAAATCAACTTTTACGAATATTTCATTTTTTAGCAATCACTCGAAATTTCCGTTTTGAGACTTCATACATTTAAAGTTGACTTGTTTTGAATTTCAAAAATTTTTTGCTTTTTTTGAAATTTTTCACAATTTATTTTTAGCATTTTAAATGAGATTTAAAAAGAAACTTTTAACAAAAGCAAAAAATATATGTGAATATAAAAAAAAAAAAGATTAAATTTGCATTATAAACAAATTTTATTTAACCAAAAGGAAAAGGAATTAAATTTTAACTTAAATGCTATTCGAAATTTAAAACTTTTCATTTCAATCAATCAAATAAATAAATCACTGTTAAATTATTTCGTCTTGTATTTTTTAAAAATTTTTCCATTCTCATTCATTTTTCCCATTTCTTTGTTGATGTTTAAATTTTTTTGGAAATAGCAAAAGAATAAATTTTCATTTTTCTCTTCCGTTTTCCTTTCAATCTGTTTTTCCTTTCAATTTTTCCGTTTTCCTTTCAATCACTTTACATTTTTCCGTTTTCCATTTTATTTGCTTTTTCCCTTCCTTTTTTTTCGTCTTTTTGTTATTTTATGAATAATTTCCCTCGAATTGCTACAGTAACACTATTATTTCCTACTATATTTTAGCATTTCTATATTTTTTCTTTCCAAGCAAAATATCCATTCCAATGCGATTGGATCATTATAAGGCAATGTACCTATATAGTAAGATAACAAGGAATAACCATCCAGCTCGAATTGATTTGTACAGTTAGAGCAAATGAGCAAAATGTTCATCTAATATGATAGGATAATTATCACTCAAAGTTTCCATGCCAATAAGATATGGTAACTATCAGGCAAAATATTCATACCGATAAAATAGAATAGTTATCAGGTAATATATTTTCCCCAATATGGTAGGAACAGGCAATAAACTCATATAATACTGGCAGTATGGTTAACAATGACTTTGTTGTTTGTTTTTTTTTTTTTTGATTTTATTTTTTTCAGTTGCCATCAATGGAATGCTTTGAAAAAGAAAAAGCAAGCGTCATAAAGAATGCTAGCTAAAGCTAATACAGAAGCAAAACGATACCTGTTGCTACCTGTTCATGTGTACATTTTTCTTTTTGCTTTTTTTCCGAAGACCACCCAACAAGCAATCTTAAAAATGCTTTCTTCCTCCCCCGCTTTTCCCGCCTCCCACGATGAATTTATCTTTCCCGTTCTATTTTTCCATGCATCCTTAATGAGCAACAATGAATCCATAAAACATTCGTATATGTTTTTTTTTTTTGCTTGGAAATTCTCATATTTTCGCTTTTTGTACAGAAAAAAAATTATTTACTTTTATATTTTTCATCCAAATATTTTAAAATTAATAAATAAAAAAAGCACAAAGAAACAAATATAAAGAAATTATTTATTGAAATTAATTGTACTTTCTATTTTTTTCACTAAAAATAAAATAAAAAAAATGTTGTTTTTGTTTATTTATGTCTTTCTTTATGTACATTGTGATTAGTTCACATTGAAATACATTTAAAACAAATAAAGAAAAAAATTAGTAAACAGGTGAATGAGCAGAGCAAAGATTACTTGAAATGATATTTTCTAATTAAATTTGATAATGAACTGATTTATAAATGGCTAGTCTGAAATATATTCCTTCCAGCATGTCAATGCTTTGAGACTTTGCTGATCTCTGAAGTAATTGGTTTTCATAACAATAATAATGGCAATAATAAATAATAACAGTAATAATGACAATAACAATTAAAATAAACGCTGACGTCAATAATGTCAATGATAGTAACAATATAATTAAGCGACAATATTTAGCCATGTAAATTAATAGTAAACATGCTAACAAAACTAATTGTCATGTTGTCATTGATTACAATAAAATTAGGCAATATGAACAATTAGTTCTTGTAAATGATGCATATATATGTATTAAATTACTGCTTAATTATTAGCAAAGAACTTAAATATCATTCAAATAGAAGAAATATAGGGAAAAAAGGGTGCTAAAAAATGAAAAATAAATAAAATGAAAAGTAAATAATTCAAAGAATTTTTCAATTTTAGAGAAAATTTAAGGAATTTTAAAATTCTAAACAGCAGTACTAAATGTTACTACAGTATATGGAGTGAAATCATTTTATGCATTATAAAAAGAAATTAATTTATATTATGAAATAAATTAAATATCTCATATTTATTCATTAGTTCTTTATTATTGATTATAATAGTGAATTTTTAATAAAAAATAACGCAATTCATTATTTTGTTTTTTTTTCTGCAACGGTGAGAAAACAAATTACAAAGAGTATACCGTATCAATGATAGAAAAGGAAATGCTTGTTATAGTGTTAGGTATTAAATAGATCAAATATGAATTCATTTACAGCAATAATATTTATATTAATTTTTAGATATTTGTCTGGAATTTATAATATCTGATAAATTGATAAGCGGTGAAAAATAAGAAATACCATATTAATTAAATCAATAATTTATCAAAAGGAATAACTGGAATTGTGATGGCTAACTTTACAAATATTATTATAGTTTCATGATACGGTTAATTTGTACCTCTGTATAAAGGAATTCATGGTTGTAAAATACGGTCAATGATTTATTCCTCTGTATAAGTTCGTGATCTTAGCTTATGATTTAAAATCCTACGATAATTTTTTAAGGATCAAACGGCGCTGACCCTCCAACTTAAACTTTCAGATTTACAATTCAAGAAGCATGAATTCATTCAGAATTCAAAACAATATTAATTCATTGTCCTTATAAAGGTATTTATTATTTAAAAAATAGATTATTTTTAGCATTCATTTCTTTTATTCGCCAATTTCTTTTGTTCCCTTTCGCTAATTCAAATTATAATATTAAATTATTCACTTAAAATTCGCTAAACAATTCATTTCAATCGTTGCGCACTCCTTGTACATTGTTAGTTTTTAAAATATCAATTCATTGATAGAATTAAATTGATTTACAATAAACAATAAACAAATAAATTTCACTAAAATCTAAAAAACAAGTACTTGGTGACATTGTGATTTCATGTATGAAATGGATGAAATGTTGTTTCAACAAAAATGAAATATATTTATTTTATGAAATATGTCATAGTAGTTTAGGGAAGATGTTAGTCTTTTAATTTAATGCTTTTTTTTCTTCTTATTAGAATTTTTATTGTTTATGCAATAAAGCTATTTCATATTCTCGTCTATCTTTTCTATGTTTTACCAATTTATTTAAAGTTATATGGCTGTTTTTGGAAGCTTAACGATCTTTCATTATTGATATTTTAGAATCGAATTTTTAATTTTTGTTCAGAGATTATTTACATTAAATATAACAAAAATAAGAAATTTCTTCTTTACGTCAATCTAAAATTAATCATTTTAAAATTTTAAAAAATTGAAAATTTTATATTTTACATTTTAACTTCTAATTGTAATTGCAAAATTTTAACAATATTATTCAAAAAAAAAATAAGTAAATAAAAACGTCGCATTTTCAAATTATCATAAAATTTACAAAACTTTTTAAAAGCTATTTCATTTTTAACAAGGATAATTTGCAAAATATTATCATTTTAATGTCGTACGGGTTTTTTTCTGCTTTCAAAATTATAATTGACCATTTTGGTATCACATCTGTCACAAACATCATGTAGAGAAGCCAGCAAGGCAGGATCATGTTTCAGTGTTTCTGTGCTAAAGAATAATAGGCTAATTAAATCTATTAAATTATCTTGAAATAATTTACGGGAAAAGGTCATATCCACTATCAGGCGGAAATTCAACAATACTAAGTGCTTGGTTAATTTTTTTTGCTTACAATATATTTTATTCAAAAAAATAAATAAATAAATAAAAATAAATACTATAGATAAAAATAAATAAATATTACATGAAAATTTTAAATTTTTAAAATTTTTCTAATTTACAAATGATTTATTTAGAAATTTGATCACTGACGTTTTGAAAAATTATGATATTATTTAAAAATTTCATGCCGTGATATTTTTGTTGTATTTTATGATGCACAACTAGTCAAAATCATTCGCTTCAATGACTGATTGATCAATTGATTGATAATTGTGAGGTAGCTGTGAACACTAAATTTTTCACTAATCGTTTTCATCTATCAGTCATATTTTTCTGTTTGCAAATGTGTGCTTATTGAAATTTGGATATTTTCCATCCATGAAACTATTAATAATAGTTTTTTTGTTGAATAAATTCCTAAAAATTTGAATTAATGAATTTCATTCTTCTTAAACTAATTTAAATTTATTACTTATCGTGTCCAAATCAAAATCATTGAAAAATTGATAAGTGCAATTTGTTTAATGCATTTTTTTTTATCAAAAAAAGTAAGATATTGTGACATTTCAATGTTTTTTATTTAATGCACCATTATTTTCCTTAAAATTTTGAGAATCAGATTATTAATTTAACATATATCTAATAGTTTGTGAAAATGTTTGCAGTTGTTGATGAATGATTTTAAATTCTATGGTAAGAGTTAATAAGGCGGATTAATTTAATAATGTACGAAGTGAAAGAGAGAGAAAATAAAAAAGAGAGGGTGAAAGAAAAGGAGAGCGAGATGTTGGTATGAAAATTATGATTTTAGGAAAAAAGGTTCCCAGAACAAAGCCTTTAACCGTTGCTAATTGATGATTGCATTAAGCTTAGATTGACCTAAATGCATCTGTAAGCACTCTGTGCTTATTACTTTTATAAAACATTCACAGAATATTATTAATTGGAACATTTTTGACTTAAAACTAAATTGAACATGTCAAACAACAAAAAAATTGCAAATTTTAATCTCAACATTTTTAGATTTTTGAAATGATTCATTTTTTTTATTTTAATCATTTTATTCAATCATTTCATAGATTAGTTATATTATTCAGACTTTATCAATTGAAAATAACAATTATAGCACTAATGTAATAAGCATAAGTTTCAGAATATATTATTCAATTATGGACAGTAACTTAATTATTTCAATCTATAATTGCTATTACTAATTTTCTGCCATTTCAAGAAAATCAAAATAAACAATAAATTCATTTCAAGAGTTATGCATCTTGTTTATCCTATTTTTTAAGACAAAAAGGGTATTATTATTGTTTAAAATATAAAATTTGAACTTTGATATTATAAACAGGTGTTGTTATTGTTTAAAATATAAAATTGAACTCTGATATTATTAGCACTTTTTTTTGCAATGTAATTGTTTGCATAAATTCTAACAATTTTTTTTTTCCAAGAAAATTGAAATGTTAGCAAATCAAATTTATTGATACAATATATTTAATCTTTTTGAATTCATGCTATTGCTATTATGCACAGTCAGACACACACACATTTTTATATACATATGGAATAACTTTGCACAAACATATCCAACATGCCTACACAAACATTCACATACCCATACATACATATCCATATATATATAAATGCTTTTGCTCATACATACACAAAACGAATTATTTCCAACTTTTCAAGTTCAATAAATAAACGTCGATTTGAAAACAGTCGAAGCACTTCATTACAAATGCAAATTCAATTCTTCCGGTGGCCCCGGAAACCTATTACATTTTTGCTACTATTTATAGCTATATATGTATGTGTGTGTGTGTATGTGTGTGTTAACGAGTCAGCCACAATTTTATCACTTTGAAAGAGTATGAAGTAAAATTGATGCTTTGCTACCGTAACCAAGCACCTCCTTCCAATCCATATCTCGGTCAAAATTGTGTAACTGCTACTAGCTATCGCTGCTGTCCATCACCGCTATTCAATTGAACAAAAAAAAAAAAAGAAAAAATGAAATTGAATCATATGTTTGATTGAGAATAATGAAAATTGCTTTTTCATTAAAATGATAGAATTTGAAATATTTCAAAATTTTTTCTCATTTACACCAAAATAATAAAGAAAGAAATAAATAGAATGAGCATTCTTTTAATTCTAAAAATTTTCGTATAGCAAGATATAACGCAATGTTCAAATATTTCACTCAGCAAGCTTTGTTTTTTTTTTTTTTTTTTTTTTTTTTTTTTGATTTTTTTTTTTTTTTATTAAGGGTTTTT
>JARVGP010000165.1:0-69043 GCA_029876185.1 Mansonella ozzardi
ACATTATGAAATAGTTATTATGAAATAAGACATTATGAAATAGTTATTATGAAATGAAACATTATGAAATAGTTATTATGAAATAAACATTATGAAATAGTTATTACGAAATAAACATTATGGAATAGTTATTATGAAATAAGACATTATGAAATAAAATTTATTTACGAAATAGTTGTTATGAAATAGAACTTCTTTCTCGCAGAATCTCAGGATTCTTATGAAACTTACCATACTTTTTTTATCATCTCATTGACCAACATTTTCTTATTTCCCTATTTCTATAGCATTTCAACTTATATTTGCACAAAGTACAATTTGTGAAGCAATTCTTTGCTGAAACCTTTATTGAATTTATTATATGATGAAGTTTTATGGAGAAATTTGGAAATTTTGGTTTTGCAAAGTTAGCTATTAATGCGGGAATGGGAATATTAGTTGATTGCCGAAATTCTTTTCAGAAGATATATCTTATGAAATAAACAGCCAAGGGCAAATAATGAGCAACCGGCCATTTGTACACGACTTCAAATATGCAATTTGTCACCTCTAGAATTTCCTATCGTCGTTGATAATCTCGTTCATGTTCGGATGGTTAACATTGGAGGTAGTAAGCTTTGTGTTTTTCGGAAAGTGCAGTAGCAGAAGTGAATCAAGTCATTTTAAGCTGATGGAGACAGATCTTTTGGTTAAGACTGTGGACTATATACTACGAACAAGATTCTTAAGATTATAAAATATATGGAGCAGCATTGTTTAAGAAGGATCTTATGAATTATCCTACGAGCTAGTTTAAGCAGTTGGAAGGAAATCGTTAATGGAATTGAATCGATCATGCATAGTTTAATCTTTACTGAAGAATTTAAAAGACAGTGTATTCATATCATTGTAAAAGGGACAATAAAAAAGATTCTAAATCGAACATGTCAATAATGATAATGAGATGATGCTGATATCGATAGATCCGTGGTATTACTGATTGATATCGGCAACGAAATCTGAGTTGCACTATTTAACATTACTTGTTTACTTTTCATTTAAAGGTGTGGGGAAATTCTTCAGCACTCTAGAAAGGAACCGTCTGTTATTGGATGATTTGGAGGAAATGTTCAGCGATGTGAAATCAGCTAGTTATAAACCTATTTTCGATCCAGTAGTTGGAGAGATTGTTCTCGTGAAGTTAGTTTAAATATAAATTGTTATAAGGCTTTAGGATAATAGATATTATTTTGCTATTTCGTTGTTTGAGCAGTATTTTGAAACACATTTACTTATTTCTAAATATATACTTGCAACCTTTTTTTGACGCGAAATGTTAGAACGAAATTAGCTTAAAAAGTTTCAGCATGACATAAAAGTTATAAACCTCATAAATTTTTTAAATCTCGTGAAACTAAAATTTTTTGGATTCTGGTTAATGTGATACTTCATGTTGGTTCCTGTGATATATAATTTTTAGGATCGGTGAAATATTCGTTCATGGGTGCGTTCTGTGAAAAATGTACTTCATGACATGTATGGTAAGCTGCAGATGAACATTATTATTACTATTTTCAGTTTTATTTAAAATTTTTTAAGATTTACTTGATTGATTCTGGTTCGACTATGGAGGTAGGATTAGACCAGCTGTACGTCATTGGTGAAGAATTATTGAAAATACCTCCACAAGCTTTTCTGATATTACTGGATGTCGATGTTAAAGAGCCATTAATATCAATTGATGAGCTTAACGGTATGGTTAAGGATACTATTGTAGCTTTCAGCTTGAGTAAATTACTGTGATTCTTCATACAGTTAATTGTTTTTTTGTTTTTTTTCTCAGTGAACCTAAAATTATGTTTCTGTCGGCTTCTTTTTGTTTACTTGCATAAGATAAACATAACTATCGAAAGAAAGAGAAAATATGATTTGGTCATCATAACTGAATGATTTTAGGGAAGGTTAATAAAAGATTTTCAGCATATGTCTCGGAAAGCGGCGAAGCATTGGTTGGTAAAATGATAATACGAAATCAAAATGGAAAGATTTATGACATAGGAAACATGTTGCTTGGAGGTATTGATGCAGGTGATTTTTTTGATGATAATGATAAAAGTAGTATTCACGCTTTCCTGGTATATGTAGTGCTAGGTCGCTTGACGTAGAATGATAATGCGAGACTTTTCATATTTGGAATATTGAAAATGTTGTATCGTTTAGCTTCAAATTGTTTACATCAGATAAATAGTATAATTTCTCCAAATACAAATCAGGTAGGTATTAACAGTACAACGCTAACTAATTTTGCAATACTAATCGAGAAATTCTAATTTGTTGAGTAATTGAATAACTAATTCTTTCTCGGAAACAATCGCTTACGAGAGAAGATGCTCACAGAATTTCTCAAGAAAGATTTAGACGAGATTAACTTCAGATTTGTTCGGATTGTGTGGTTGTATGATATTTTTAGAATTTTTTATGCAGGATAAATACAAGACTGTGCCATTTATTTCAGTGCCGATTATGATGAATCACTAACCGATGACGACAGTTTTTCTGGATATTCATCTGTTGGTTTTGAAGATGGACGATTTGTTATCTCATTTGGTTTTTAAGATCTTTTGGGAAATTCATCCGTTGGTTTTAAAGATGAACGATCAGTTGTCTCATTGTGTTAAAGCAGTAATGAGGTGGATTTCAAATAACTTTATGGATTGGATTGTTTCGGGTTTGTTTGAAACAAGATTTTGTTGTCACCATCATTTTTGTGTATTTTTGGAATGGAGAATTTTTGAGCATTATTTTCTAGCATTTTATGAAACGTGTTGTACTGTGAATTGTTTCAAATATAAAGATACTTTAATTTAGAATAAGTATATAATACCATACATATTTCTTGTAATATAGATTTTAATAACGGTAAATAAAGAAACAGACAAATTTCGAAAAGGGAAATCGTCTGTTTTAATAAGTGCAGTTTTGCTGTGCTGTTTTCAGTTAGCGTGTATTGCGAAAATTGTAGAACTAGAGATATTCAAAAAATTTACTTGACAAGATCAGGAAAAGCTTTTTCCCTGCATGTATACTTTAAGTCATTAAAGTGACGATTCTACTTTTCATGGGAATGACTGGATCTGCAATTATAATGAAACATATTTTAAATTAGATGTTGGAAGTTATATTATAATTATTGTTCGTCATGTTTGCAAGTCTTTTTTTAAAAAAGTTGAACAGAAGAATGACCAATGTATTTGGAAGCAGTTGATTTCAGTTGGAAATTGTTGGAGAGCAATACGTATTCCAACTGAGGTTATCTTAGCAACATTAATTTTCAAAATTTTTTTGAAATTATAATGTTAATAAGATAGCGAGTATGTTGAAAAGCTGGAAATTTTCCATTTATTTCCGAAAAATTCATGTATCATTATATAATAACGCTACAAATATCAGTTTGAATGACCCGACGATTACGGTAATCCTACTGATTTCTTATGTTGATTTATAGAATTCAGGGATGGGTTTATTTAATTTGCATTTTTTGGATGCTTCAATTGGTTTTGGCGATTTGAGAATTCCTTCTACATCTCTAGGAAGCACAGTAATATTTGGCATGATTACTGAAGATACCTGATTGACTTGCAATATCATAGCAAGTATAACTTTTCATTAAATCTACAAAACAAATTTTTTCCCCAACGAAATCTAATGCACCTATTGCATGGTACCGGTTCGTAAAATATTCCTTCATTTTCGTTGTCTCAGTCAGTATTTTGTTTCGTATTTCAGTTTCTTTTGATTTTTTAGCACGTTCATTTTTTTTTTGGTCCAAGCAATTAACTAGACAGAATTTTTTTTCTCATTCAAGTGTGAAGAAGTGACATTGGAATTTTATTTTAAACTTTGTAAAATGTGCAAATTACTTTTGATAAGTAGCACTATCGAAGTTTTTATAGATGGGGAATTTGTACAGGTGAGCGACACGGTGAAGCGGCATGCTGAACTTTTTTATTTGGTAGTGAGCAAGTGGATGTAAAATTGAGAGACCAATTCAGAGCAGCATTTGCATGACAACTTTCATGTTCCGCTCCAAAATCATTCAGTGATAATGTATGCTAATATAAATTCTCTATTTTATACTCTTAATCACATCATTATTGCTTTTCAAGCTGTATTTATTTGCATTTATAATTGAAAAGTATTTGTTTGCATAATTCAAGTTTTTATAACAATTAAAAATCGTTCATGAATTGTTAATTGAGTGAAATTATTTCTATTTCTTTATTTTGCACAGATATTCTAGTGAGGCAAAGTTATAATTTACTGAGATGTATAATCGATCAGTCAGGTCTCTGATGTACATTACTTAAAGTGTCATGTAGCATTTCTTGAAGTTGAGATTCTTCTGCCAGAAGGAACGGATCTTTTTAATAAAACGTGTGAACTTTAAGTAACAACCATTGATACAGAGTTTTTATCGAATATTTTTCAAATACTAGTGATCCACTAATGACACTTATTGTTTCATTTATTTTCAAACATTCGTGATTAGTATGGAATATAGCAGATTTTTCTTTTTGGGGACAGAAAAGTTCTTTTGATTAACAAATTTGTTTTCTTCACTTAATGCTTGATTACTCATTTGTTTTTAGTAATTTTATACAGACGTTGTTGGACTTGGAAAATGTTATCATATAATTTTGAATTAATAAATAAAGAACAACTCGTTCAGCGTTATGATGATGCGATTGATAAAAGCTAACTTTTACTATACAAATTGGAAGTAAACGGAACGATTTAATTAAAGTCTGTCATTTTGTCACTTTATAAATCAGTGATATAATTGTTTATGTAAGTAGAGCTCACGAGCCCACGACGATATTTTTAGTATATCAGTAGGTTATAAAAAATATAATCCTTTTCAAAATTTGATTGAGAAATTAACATTACTACGCTGACAATATCATGAGTTAATTTAAGTACAAACCTACTGATATACTAAAATGCGATTATATCTGGTCCGTGTATGAAAAATGAGCTCTTTTTAGCCATTTTTTCAATATTTAACTCAATTCTGCAAAGTCATTCATATGTTTGTTTTTTAAATCTTTTTTAATGCTATTTACTAAGTCACTTTATTTTGCAGTTTTTACAAGCATCTATTTCTGTAATTTCAGCAATAATATTTCCTTATTGATGAAGGAAGAACCGTCGAATTTTGCAAAGAATCCTGGAATGTCGATCATAATAAGATTCTCAGCATTGAAAGATTATTTCTTTCGAATTACAAGTTGTTCATTTATTCCATGTCGATCTTTTCGGATAAGTATCGTTTTATTTTATTGTTTCAATATTATTTTAAATTGAAACGACATTTAATGAAGACGATGTGAAATGGTTCATCAAATTGGTAATTGTATAAGACATACCTGCGAAATTATTTTATGGGATTATAGATCCACATGCAGCATTTTTCTTACGCATATTCCTGTTGGTTTCATCTTAAGGAACCGAAAAATTAGCAATGAAACATGAAAAATTGTTTAAAAAAATCTTTGCGAGGAAAAAAAATATGCGCTTTAATAATATGCATTATTGGTAGAAAGAAAATAAGATATTTCTTGATAAAGTATGCGCCATTTTAAACTTTTTTTGTCCCTTTAAAGTTTTCCAAATTATTATATTTGCGCTATCCTCTTTTTTTTTTGTTATATGCTTATAACGAATATAAAAGCTTCAGCAGTTTGTACTGAGCAAAAATGTTCCTTTCATGATGTTTAATCATTGCGAATATTCTCTATCATCTCTTAGCGTAATATCTTATTTTTGAGAATTTTTACTCTATCGATGACATAACATTCATTGATAGCACATTGTTGGTAGATTTGCTGCAAGATAGCATTAAAGTATTCGCAGTTGTTGAATTACTACCAATTAAATAAATTGGTATCAATAGACAATAATTTATCGATTCCTTTTTGCAGTTTTTAAAAGTGAATTTCAGGAGTTTTTGTGGTTAATACAACACAAAACAATCATTGGTATTTTCAAATTGTTTGTTATTGTGCAATAAAATGCAATAAATGCAACTGCTTCACATAAAGATAAAAATCGATTGTGTTGAAAACAACAATGCTTGCAGAGGGATGACCACTGATGGTATGAAAATATTATAGTAATTGTTTGCTGTGAATATTGTTTTTTAACCAATGTTAATTTTTTTCAAAGGACATGAAATTGTTGCTGAAAAGGAAGTTGATTGATAAGTAGACTTAATTTTTTGAACTTTTTCGTCTATAATTATCATAACTAATATGTTTGGCCAATGTTTTTTTTTTTTTTATTTGGAATAAATTGTGAATTCATTTTCAATGAATTAAAGATGCATGAAAGTAAGAAAAATCTCCTAATTTGTTGATTTTTGTAGAAATTCGTCAATTTTTTCCACAATATATCTTTGTAATTTCGTAAACCAGTGCGATTTTATTCATTTGACTATCAAAAAATTCAGTACGAAAATTGGCACATAAAGGTCTACCGCTAAGTGTTCATTAATTTGTTTGAAGTTTTTTTTCCAGCAGTGTTATAAGAAAATTTCATTATTTTTCAGATTCAGATACGTTTGCAAAAATTTATCATACAACTAATTCCAAAAAAATTAAATTTTTGGAGCTGTTGCTTCATATTAAGTGGAAGACGTTTTCATTTTTATTCTAAAAGATGCTACAAAGTTTATTTTGCGTTTTTTTTTTTTTCATACATTGTTCTTTTGACGTTTCATATATATATATATATATATACATATATATGATATAGTGCACTTATTTCTGATGTATGTTTAATTTGCGATAAAAAAGTTCAAATTACTGCGCTAGAGATTTCTAACAAAATTTTAAGTCTTGTGGGGAACCATTTTAAATAAATGAGAATGAATTAAAAATGTCAAATTTTCTTCTGAACGGGCAATTTTCCTTTACTTTTTTGAAATTTCATGTGTATAGTTGCTGACTTTCTTTGTCACCGATACAAATAGTTGTTTTGTTTTTAGCTAATGGATAATAATTCTTTTTGAAAAAACTTAAGTTTTAAATCTATACTTTAGGCTTTATATCTCGTAGTTTTTAAAATATAATGGCGTTTTCGTGGAGAAATTTTTCTCTTGAAATTCCGTATTATAAGCTAACTATGTCATTGCAATCATAATTCCATTAATTAATTTTCCTTTCTCTGATTTTATTTTTTTTATTGTTCTTTATTACTATTATTTTTTTCTTTCAATAAATTTTTGAAATCAACTTTAAAATTTTTTGCTTAGGGATTCTACTTTTTCCTGTATTACTACTGTAAAGTGGACTTACTGTTTGCCTGAAGTATAATTTCATACAGTGTTCTGTATTTAAATAATTTATCGATAATGATTTCAATTGCTGTTAGCCGATAACATTGTACGTTAAAGCAAATAAAAAGTCGTAAATATTCCTCAACAGAATTGGTTTTGATTGCCTAAGATTGTTATTAATGTGTCGAAAATTTTCTTCAATTTTAAGGATGGAAATTTTCGTTGTGAAAACAATTTTGCAAGATAAATACGTCAAAAGGAAAAACAAAAAAAAATACTTCAAGTCAGAAGTAATCGATCTGCACGTGTATCAATTTCGCTTATATTAATTTAGCTTGGTTATAATTTAATTAGTCATGTTGTGATATTTTTTTGTAATGTTTGTATACCAGATGATCTGTGTTTTTTATAAAATTGACATTCGACCAGTACAATGGAAAAGTGAATGATCATCAGCACGTAGGAAAGAACATTTCAGGTCATTTCAATTCGTATGTTTGAGCGATTAGCAAATGGTCAGCAGCTTTGTCCAATTAATTAGACAGTTTTTGAACAAGAATATCATATAATAATAATAATAAAGCTCCCTGCTTGGATTATTGCTTTAGTTTTGCATTTATCGCGTCTTGCCGAACAAATTGTTACTGCTGTTACTATTACGCAATGTCACTCAATAGGATGAATTTTTGTTGCAGCATTAGCCAGAGAGAATTCATTAATCCAATCAGGAGAGGAAAATTGCTATAATGAAGAATTTTTGTCACGAATAAGCTAAGCTAAAGTCCTATTTCACAGAAGGATTTAGAGAACTTTTTTAGTTAATCGGGAAGAAATTCTGGAAGGCATTCATTATTTGATGGGAATTTTGGTTAATTGGAAAAAAATTCTGGAAGGATTCATTAATTTGATGAGAATCCTGGTTAGTCGGAAAGAAATTTTGGAAGGATTCATTATTTGATGAGAATTCAACTCTATATTTTATATTTGATTTTGATTTGAGCAATTTCACTTTCTAACTTTCTACTACATTTGAAAAGTGGAGAAGGAAGGAGGGACTGGTAAAGAGAGATATGTAACCTTGTGATAAGGGAAGATTTTTATTTTATCATGCAAACAAGTCTTTAATCAATTAGAAAAGTGAAGTGATTATTTGATGCCAGTAAAAACTCTTTCCTCTTATAGAAAAATCAAATAGCTTTTTATTATCACTTTATTATGCTAATTTGGAAGATATCAAGAAACATACAAAATTTGTCTTCTTAAAAAAATATTATCAAATTTTTTATATTGCTTAAGATATAAATTATACAATTGAAGAAGTCATTGTTAAAAATAATTAATGCAAATTCAAAAAGCATAAAATCTTTTTCTGTATTGAAGACTGAAATGATTGCTAAATCAGTGTAGAAAAATACTGGAAAATTTTTGGTCTTTGGAATAAAAAAACATTTACAAAATTAGTAGTAGAAATAATGTTCTTAACATTATTTATGCATGAAAATTTGATGGGAAAAGTAGTTTTTTACAAAATTTCTGTATTTTAAAACATAGCAAATTGCATTTCATTACATACCATCAAATCCTCGAAAAATTTTTTTACATATTTTGTGTGAACAAAGATTCAAAAACTATTAGTACTTCAGAATTTATTTAGAATTTTAAAGCAGCTCTTTTATTAGGTACATTAAAGACTATGAAAAGTCCATTTATAATCATAAATTATTTATTATTATACAAATTTTTATGGTATGAAAATTCTTTCAGAGTCCAAAATTTTTGATTTAATCATTGTTCATTAGAATCAATAATATCCTTTTTCATGGTAGTGTCTCCGTTGCTAATATCGCTGTCATCTTGCTTTCGGACGATCTTTTTATGTTTCATACGCCGATTTTGGAACCATGTTTTCACCTGTGTAAACAATTTTTTTTTCGTATGCATTTCTCATTACACCTTTAGAATTCTAGTTAAGTTCAGTTGAACAAATATTTTTTAGTATTTCTGGAATCATACCTGTGTTTCACTCAAATTCAAAATAGTAGCAAGTTCAATACGTTCTGGTGTTGACAGATACCGCTGCGTTTCAAACCTCTTCTCGAGACCTTGTAGTTGCTGATCCGAAAATACGGTACGCGCTTTCCTACGTCGATATGACTTATTGGCTGAAACCAATTGCAAAGCATCGGTAGTAGCCGAAGCTGCCCACAAGTGCGGAAATACTGCTGCTAAAATATTTTGAACTAAAATTATGAATCGTTATTTTTACTGTTAAAAAATTTTCTTTTCTAGTCAGCTATTTTCCGAAGAAAATATTTTCTACTTTAAACTATTTTCCTGGAAAATTTCCCTAAGCTAAGAATTGCTGCAGCAATATACTCATTGAAATTTCCAATATGATATATTTATCTCTTACGATTAAGCGAAAGAAACAAGAGATTTAAAGATATTAAAGAAAATTAGATGGAAAGTAAAACAGACATAATATTATTTGATTGGAACTGATCTATGTGAGATTCCGAGAATTTAGATTCCAAGTCAAGAATCAAGAATCCAAGAAGTATGATGGGGAAACATGGTATGATGAAGAGAAGAGTAGGATGAAATAAGTGATTAGTGTAAATTTCTTGTCATTATTTAAGATCAAATTCTCTTCATCTTCAATAGATTAATGTTTAAATGAATTATTTGGATCATTGCTGTAAACTTCCTGATAACAGTCTAAATCGTGAACTCTCTGATAACAAACTAAACCAAGTTTGAACTAATTACTTAATTAATTTAAAGCCAAATGATAAGAACGAAAAGAAACAATTATGATGAATTATTGGATAAATGACGCTAGTTCTTTAACTTTATTCGTTATTAAAGAAATTTGAGCTGTTCAAATTGAGAGATTAGGAGATAAATTTTTCAATTTGAAATTATTTTGATTAAAATTAAAATATTCTTTTAAGGATTCTTAACATAGAAAGAAAGAAGAACTAACCAGATCTTTGAGCCATTAAGAAACTTTGTTCAAATGGTAATACAGCAGCAGTTGCAGCTGCGCAATTCAACCATAGTGGTATCGTTGTTTCACGACATGTTGTTAACACTGATTTCTCGTCAAAATGTGATCTCATACCACTGGTATCATTGTCAGATTTACAATGCACAAAAGAATCCGATTGCTTCAATAAGCTAATTCCTGCGTTGGTTGCGGTACTGATAGGATTCAAAGACACTGAGAAATGAGGTTGTATGCACGTACCACCACTAGTTTGAGGTTGTATGCACGTACTACCACTAGTTTGCGAAGCATTAAGTAAACAACGATCATTGGCAGATGCTAAATCTGATTGAGATGTGCAAGCTGCTATTACTGTTTCGAATTCTTTTTTAGAAGTTTGTTTACTGCACGTTCCGATACTTTCTTCATGATCTGTCCGTGAATTATTTTTGGAATCATCAGTAATACGTGATGGAAATGATGATGATGATTCACGTAGTAAATGTTTAATGGAGAAACAACTATGAGAACACGTACGTGAACTAGGAGTACTCGTTGGTCCTGCCATATACATATTTGGAGTTCCTGTACTGCTGTTGCTGTTGCTGCTGCTGCTGCTGCGGGTAATCCCAACTCATCATCCAATTCGTTGTAAATCGTTTTACCGTAATCATCTCAAATTTAATGCTGCAAAGGGAGGGCGGTCCAATCAAATGACACAAGAGTGAAAGAGTTAGTTTAGTGCTCATGAAATGTTAATAATTTCTTTCCCTCTCTCTCTCTCTCTCTTTGTCTCTCTTTCTCTTTCTTCATCTCTTTTTTAAGCTTCTTGTTAGCTTCACATTTGATTTGATCAATTCTGAAATAAAAAAGAAATTTACGTCAACAGGGACGTCACGTGTAATCAGTCAGTCAGGCTAATATTATCCAATTTTATAAATATTATTCGACACAAATCAAAATATGTTAATATTTTAAAAATTAAAAAAAGTCTTTGTATACATCATATCTGTGCATGCATATATGTATTATTCACATTGAGGGACGTCACGTGTAATCAATCAGTCACGTTAATTTTATCCAATTTTACAAATATTATTTGACAGAAATCAAAATATGTTAAAATTAAAAAAAATAATTCATTGTATACATCATATCTATATGTATGTTTATGTATGTACGTATGTATTTACATTCATTCTACGATAAAATTGCAAATCAATCAATCATTGAATTTCTTTCTGATTTAGCATTGAATAAACTATCGAATCAATCTTGTTCTCTTCATTTCAAGTTATAATAATAATACGATGATTGTTATGACTAAATTATTAAAAGTGTTTCATCCACTTAGTTAATTAAGAAAAAGCAGTTGACTTTTAAAAATTCAAAAAAATAACTTCCTTTAGCAATTTTAAGCTTATTTTCATTTCATTTTATTGAGCTGTTTGTTATCTATTCGATGAGATAATTGTGAGAATTGTGTGAAATTTTTTCAAGCAAAAACAAACTCTTGATTTCATTTACACTAACATCTTTTTCCATTTTTCAGTATCGTAATTTACAGCTTTGATTTAAAAAGCTAAATGATACTGCAAAGAGCTATAATAGCGCAGGAATCGTTGTCCTAACAAAAGATCAGTAATAGGCTGCTCGAGCATCACAGCTAATGGGCCAACTAATTAAGTTTACCCATCTCGAGTCCATCAATTCCTTCTTTCTTCTCTGCTTTTAAGATTTTTGCTTATAAAATGTAATAATTTTATTTTGAGCAGAAGATTGAGAAGGGGAAAAGGCAATTACTGCTTTAAAGGCTTCATCTCTACGAATTAGTTGCAAACTTGCTAATCCTAAGACTAATAAATTCAGCCTTTTCACTTTTCATCTACTTATTAGCAATAATATCAGTTAGTTATATATGTACAAAATATCAAATAGTTTTATGCTTAAGTGATAAATCATTTCCATTATAATGATGATACAAAATAAAATTTGTGATAATAATACTACAATCAATAAAAAAAAAAATATTTAATTTAGTTAAAATAATCAAAATATTTGTAATTAGCATGCAAAAAAAAAAAAAAAAAAATTTTTACCCTGGCATGAAATACAAAAAAACAATATTATGAATGGAAGCAGTACTGAACTTTTACAACATGATAATTATTATATTAAAAGTTATAATCATTCAACAACACAACATACTATATCAATGATAATACTAAATGTTATCACATTTATAGTGCTAAATTAGTGTGGGAATTTCGGCAAAAATCTTCTGAATGAACTATTGTTTCATTTATGATTTTATCAGTCATTTTTATTTCCAATTTTTTTCAGCTTTCCTATTATGATCCATAAATTTCATCTCTCACAAATTATTATTGTTCAAATGGTAGCGGTAGTAGATTACTACTACCCATATTGACTTTCACTTCATGTGACCCGATTTCACGCATATTAATGATATTGCTGATATAATACATGACAACAATACCTTCCATATATGGATGAATGGATGACAGAGTGATTGTGATTGCTTGATTGTGATTGATTGATTGATTGAGTGATTGCTCCTTAAATCACTTTACTAATGGTGATGCATTAAAATAATAAATTATTGAAAGAAATAATGTAACAAATAACTAATTATCTCATAAAAACTTGAAAAATTCATTGATTTTGAAACAGATATCTTTATTTTTCAATTTCAGATATTTTATATTTGAAATTCCAATTTTATACTAATGATTTGTTAATAGAATGATTCATACTTTTATTGAATAGATAATTTAGTAAATTGAATCTGAAAAATTTCACTAAATTCAATGCTACTTTTCATGGAATATTAACTAATAAATGTTATTAGGAATCAAATTTAAAAAAAAAAAAAAAAATTTGATCTCGTTGCAATTAGTATGATGATGTTTATATTAGCAATAGAACAATTAGTTGGTTTGCTAAGAACGGTTAATTTAGGTATGGCCTGGCGCCGTTATTGGAAACCGTTGTTGTCTGGACCGGTTATGAGCATTAATTATTGCGGTTTTCAGATCGCTAAAGAAGGCTTAGGGTGTAGGAAATTATTTAATGGAACATAGCATATTGTACAACAACATGAAAAGCTTTTTGCCTCTTTTCACAACAGAATTTAAATTACCAGACTATAAAACTTTTCTGCCCCAAATTCAATTACTTTTGGTAACTACAAAAAAAAAATATATTAATTAAACGTCATTATATCAAATTAATTTGATCTGCTTGATTGGTATATTAATTAATAGAAGCAAGTTAATAAATTTTAGGAATTAATTTCATTTCTCATGTACGTACTATATTAAAAGATGAATGAAAACTTTGATAATATGATAGAAATAGGCCAAGAGAAGCTTAAAGTTGAAAATAAAATTAAATCCAAGAAATTAGGGAAATAATTACTAATTTTGTGCTCAAATTTTGCTGCATATCATGAGATTACAGTAAATGAAGTGGACGAAGAGTGAGGCAAATTAAATGAAACATTTATGGCAGTAACAGTAACGGATATATATCCGAATAAATTGAAATATAATTTATATGGAAGTTGTTAAAGATTAATACAGAAAAGTGGAAATAGCATAATTAAAAACACTCATACTTTAAAATGCATCGTTTTTGTAATCTTTAACACTTTAATGTTGTTTTTTTAGACAATAAAAATATAAAAAGAACAAAAAAATGAATGTGAAAATCAGCTAATTTACATAGAAAAAAGAAGAAAGTTGTGTGCCAAATGGTGCAAGTTGATACTGTAATTACCGACCACTGTGCAAATAGACATAAACATAACAAATTATGTCTCCAATATATTGCGTATAAATTGACCTCTTCGCCCCATCACATCATAAATAATCACACGAAAAGACTTGTACTTTTTGGCAATTTGCAAAAAATTACAGAAAATTCAAAGTCCTAAGCTAAAATCTTAAAGTCTGATAGAATTTGGATAATAATTTTGAAACATTTATGATCATTTCAATGAGAAAAATCCACGTTTTCTCAAGTTTATTTCAACATTTCTTATATAATAATTTTGATATATAACTATTTTTAATGTACGAGAATAGAGAAAAAATGCCAATTCAGGAAATTCAGGTATTCTCTAATTTTAATTGATCAATTAAATACTAATCATTACGGTAGTTACATATTACTTAAGACATTATTTCTTTTTCACTTGTAAGCTATATGATACAGAACTCGCTCTAACGATATCTAAGCCAATTGCTTAATGCGACTACAATGCATACTACCGCTTGAACGATTGAGAGCACTTGTAAATATAGGTAAATGTATATTAAATAGGTTCTTTAAAAGCATCCTGATGATAAAAGCTTTAAGCCACTTCAAATGGATTACCCTTCCCATCACTACAATCTTCAAAAGGCGGTTTAGTAAAAGGACGCACATTAATTAAGTATATTTCGACAACTATATAATACCGACACATAAATGCATACGATACACGAATATTACCAACAATACAAATACATAGTATGGAAATCCGTAAAATACAAATAGTAATTTATTCAACGAACAATCATTTGATCACTTAAAATTTGCAGTGATTAAATTTTAACAATAGATCAATTAAAAACAGAATTGCAGTAAATCAATTTAGCACTATATTAACGAACTATGGGATTTGAAATAGATTAAAAGGATGGGTTTTTATGAATATAATGCCCATTTTTTGATTCTTAAAATTTTGTTTGATTTTGCATTTCCGAACAGAACATTGAAACAGAATCTATCCGAACATATCCAATAGCAACTCCTGATTAATGATTCCTTTAAAGTATGTTAAAGCATATTAAAGTGAAAGATGAAGCTTGGAATTACACCACTTTTCATTTGTGATTGAGACTGTTTATGACAAAGAGTCCTAAAATCTGACCGTGAAACTGCAAAGTTTTCAAGAATTCAATCATTAAATGTTACTAACAAATGAGAAACTACATTCGAAAAAACGATGGAAAAATGTTGAATGAAAAAATGAGATGAAAAAAATGTTCGGAAAACAAAATTTCCAATCATATACTTTCTTCTTCTTGCACTCCCCATAGAAATATATTTGTTGTTGATGAAGACAACAATAGTGGCTTTTTTGGATGTGAGCTAACCGAATGAACCACAGAATTTGGATGCGGCAACTTGTGCAATATTTTCATCTGAAACTTAATTCCTCTATATATTTCAAAATTAAATCTGAAAAAAAAAACCAAAAAGCACAGTCTTGTAACTTTTAAGACTCAGCTTCAAATTAAACCAAGTTTTTAACCTTCTGATAAAATAAAGACATTTCTATTTTAAACAATAAAAGAAGTCTTCCTTTTCTAACGAATAAAAAAGTGAAATATGAATGCTGAGATAGAACAAGAAGAAAGTTCACTTACCTCGATCAAACTCCATATATACAAATGAGCATCCTCAGAACCGCTCACAACGTGAGCATCAGTTGCAAGCAGACAACTTTCCACACGATATTCAGTATTAACGTGGCCTTTGTAACTGAAATCCCAAAGATGAAAATATATTTATTTACAGCTTAGATCTATAAATGGAGAAGTTAAAACAAACTTTCAAAATAAATTCTAAATCCTCATACAAAATCAAGTAAAACTAGAAAATTGTAGCAAAAAGAAGGAAAACAGCGTTACTGCTGATTCAGAATTAATTAAGAAGCATTTCCGAAGAAGTGTTTTAAATGCTTTTGCAATTTCCTTTTATAATTTCTAATGCTGTACTCAATCAAATTCACTTAGTTATTAACTGTCTATTCATTTTATTAAGGTAATTAAGACAATATGAAGGAAATGAAAAGATGTAACAGAGATGCAATGAGAGATTTAAAAATAAATAAAAAATTGAAAATAAAATAAACTCTGCTAGCAACTGTCCGTCTATTTTATCGATCAATCGAATGATACTATCTTTGGTGGATGCAAGGAAACATTGACCATCCGCTGAGAAATGCAACGATGTAACACTATTGCCGAGAAAATCTGAAAACACTTTCGTTATATAAATAATATAAACAATATGTAAACATATTTGATGATTCATATTTAACGCTTTTTAACAAGCAACTAATCATCGATGCTTCAAAAAGTTCCGCTGAATAGGCATCGAACATAAGCATTATAGAATTCATTCCTGCTTAGAAAACTTTTCAAATCTAATAAATTTGGAAAGCACAGATAAGTACTAGATAGATCATTTATATCACGAAATTCACGTATAAACTTACCATCAGTTAATTTTCCATCTCGAATATTATAGATCCGCGCACTACCATCAGCTGAACCTGAAGCAATCTCATGCGAATTAACATCAACCGTTAATATAGCATCTGTAGCTTCATCCATTTGCTATAAAATCAAACGTGGATTGATTAAACTATTCCTGAATTCTCATAGATAGCTGAGAAAAAAGAAAAGAGAATAAGGATAGAGATAGTACAAAACAACTTGTATTGGAGCATTTCTATCACGAATGTCAAAGCATCGGACGATGCCGTCTTGGCAACCAGACACTGCTATCGTTGATTCTTCGTTGAATGCCACACCGTTAACTTGACCTTAAAAGATCCAATGAGTTTTAAAAAGAGAAATAATAAACAGATTTAACAACTTAATATATAATATCCAAAAGAAAGCGGAACTATTATGTCCTCTCCACCGTCGTGTTATTTTTCCGGTTTCAACATCAAATACTGTCAGTTGTTTATCCATGCCACCAGCAAGTATCATCGAATTATCATTGGAACCCTGAGCATCTAGTACCTAAAGCATTTGTAAAATTAACTGAAGCAATCCAACGCAACAACAAATGTAAAAATTATGACATTCGAAACACTTAAGGAATCATAAACAATATTGCAGGGCTTTCACTCTATTTAAATGTAATGATAAGCCTTCTATGCTGCCTAAGAGATTTGACGTCTTGAGCACTTATATCTTTTCGAAGTTCATCTGAATTAAAAAAAAAAGTGATGAAATTTAGCCACCAAACAGTAAAAAGGCTTAGGCACACTAAGATGTGTTAATCTCCTTACTTACGTGAGCTAACTGAATACAAAATGGTTTAAACAAAAAACTGTGATCAAAGGTAAAACAAACCTCCCATCCTGTCCCTGTATAAGTCTTTAAAAGTGTTCCCTTATATGGATTCCATAACTTTATTGATTTGTCTGCACCACATGACAAGCAATAGTTTCCATCCACTAAATTCCATTTAATATTAAAAGTGATTTAAATAACTGCATATTTTTTGCAATTTCTAGCACAATAAACTTCATAAAATACCATGTGATTAAAATAGAGAAACGATAAATTACTTTTTATTTTATATAAATTGATAAAATTATTAAAACCGTTAAATCTAACAGCTCTCACGGCACCCTGTTTACAGTTGATTGTTCGAAGAAGTGTTTTCGGAAGGTTCGTATCTGATAGATCCACCATCGTCTAAGCTTTTCAAAACTGGAGGAAAATTTTAATTAAAGCGCACTAATTACTAATGACAAATCCGCTTCATATCAGAATTTCATAAGGCATTCACTAATTAAAGTGGAAATGGCATAATATACTTTTGAAAGATGTTTGACAGGAAACTGATAGGTTCGCTAGAAATTCGAAAAAAAAATGAGAAAAAAAATACTTGCAAATATTTATGCAATGTCACAGCAAATATAAAAAACACATAAAAATAAAATGTAGAACAAAATTAGTTCCGTAAATCTCGTTGCTTCTGCTCACTTAACGCTCTTGACTCATGCAAAATTACAGCGAAATGGATATCCTGAAAATATGGTAAAATAAGAACAATGTTTACATCTGACATTTAACACAATCGTTAGAGCTTCATACGTTGTAGACTGATGCAAACAACAAAGAACAGGGACTAATTTTAGAAATGCTCAATTTATAAAACCAATTTAAACTATATGGACAAAATTAGGTCGAATGCACAGAATCAAATATAATTACAAAGCCTTCAGTATTCAGTTCTCCTTCCAAAATGAAAAGAAAACCTGATGAGCAGCTGCATAAACAAAATGACGATTGGCAGTAACTGTAACTGCTTTGTAATAATCACCAGAACCAAATATTATCTGAAAACTAAGGGAATAGATTAGCTGACTAATGTAAAAAAGATAGTTTATCTTCAGATTAATTAAATCGTTATCAGCTCTACTGAGTGGGATAGCTTGGTGGATAGCAAAAGTGAATAGCTTATCACTAATTTTAAGACTTGTAAAGATTCTAAATATCTGAAAGTATTCAAATGTTTAGTTCAAAATACCTCAACTTGATTAATTCCAAAAAATTCCACATGGCAATTACATGAATGTTTACCTTAGATCTCTGATTGATTCTGTCACTCAATTTTAGTCTGGCTGCTCGTTCTGACAGTTTATCTTCTACCACTTCAACTTTTTCGAATAATTTTTTCGCACGCATTCTCTCCTCCGATCCTGCCACCGTACTCAGAATTGACTGCACGGCATCATATGCTGTTCGGCAAATTATTAATTTTTTATCTGAAAAATATCATAAGAAAAATTAAGCATCCAAGAAGTATCATCCTATAATTAAACCAAGATTTCCATTATGATAACACCTCTGAAAAGATTTATTGTTCATTATTCACAAAATTGAAGCATGCGCACTTTGTTGGTCAAATGTAAAATTTCTCGAATGCACGGAACTCCAGTAAGTGAGGATAAACACTTAAGTGGCATGATACAACTTTCTAAATTAAATTCTGAATAATTTTCAGTACAAATATTTATAGCAGTAATGAATATAATGTGGGATGCAATAAAGAAACCTTTAGTGGCATTCATTAGTAGAGGCAAGACAGGTTTCTTCTTCTCCAGAGCAGCTTGCGCATTTAGCAATCGACTAGCATAATTGTAATTAGCACCACCATTATGCGTTAATGATGAAACAAGAGCAAACACAGAACTGATATCAAGATTGACAGTGTCTACAACACGATCTTCTGTTTTTAATCGCTTGTCCTCCGAAAAAGATGCACTGTGGTAAATATCATCACTGTCATAGGAGGCAAAATCAACCGGTAATTTCACAAATTCGTTAATATTCACCTAAAAAAGACAGATTGAAATTTTAAATCTATGCAAATCCTAAAAAGTTTTTTGCAAATCCAACCATACTCTTGATAACATCAAAATACTTCGTTCCCGAAATACAGATTATTTCTCGACCAATTACTACAATGTGAAATGAAATGTTTAGAGAACTACAATCCATTGTTCAGCCATTTTGATGATTTAATTGCATATCATATGCAATTTATAAAAAGAGTCAAAGAAATCGTCATTGATGTGATATTTTTTATCAACATTTTGTACTTACCATATCACCAACAACTTCGATCCCAAATGATTCAAGCTTATACAGCAACAAGTTTGGAACACCATAAGTGAATTCAAATATTATTTTTGGCACTTTGAAGAAATGAGGATGAGTTTGAGCAATCTAAATATATTCCATAAAGTGGAAATAAAAAACTTAATTCAGTGTTTCCAATTTCTCTCAGAATATAACAACTGAAAACACCAATAACGAAGAAATCTCAGACCTCAATGTAATGTTGTGCTTGCTCAATGACAGATCGATTACCACTTCCATTAGCACCAATAAAATCCATAGCAAGACCTCGAGCATTTCTAGATATCACTTTCACCTTTAATTAAAAAATAACTAAATGCATGTAAAAGCGAAATTCGAAAAACAGAAATGAAGAAAAACGAAGAAAAATGAAGAAAAACAATGAAGAAAAACGAATATGAAAAATGTTTAGAAAAATTCACCCATGTAGCGCCACCATCTGCCACCAAGTCAACTTCTCGCTTTGATTTCCTAAAGGACAAATTCAAATACATTTGTTTCGCTAATCTCGAACAATTTCAGTTCTTTACAGCAAAATTCATGAAAAAATATTCCTCAAAATGAGTTTTTTCCAAGAGAATTCATATTATTCTAATACTTTCAGCAAATAAGGATAAAACCTGTGAGAAATACAACGGATGAATCGGTTAGATAAATTTTCTCAGTTCCTCAACAAATCTAGCACAATTTAATTCACCAGTTCTTTACGTCTCATAGTCCTTACATGTCCATTTAAATATCTGAAGAAAATTGGGAACAATAAGCAAAATACCTTCGTGATACTGCGAAACTTTTATAAAAGGCACAACAAGAATATTTTTTTGCGGCATTAAGCAAGCCTCGGAAATGAGTTACATTGCTTGTATCCAAATATTTCTTCAACTCATTGACCGGTTTTTCTTTTAACTACAAAGACATAATGCAAAGGTTGTAACGAGATAAATACCATGTAATAATTCAGGAATATCATAAACAACTTACGGCAATCAAAAACTTCATTTCAGTTCTCAACTTTTTTTTATATTTTTCAATGCCTTCCGTGTCTGGAAAGGAAACGTCAGCCTCATGTAACAATGACTCGACATCGCGAATCTTATTCTTCAAATCTTGGTTAGGATTTTCTGTAATATTGCTGCATTGAACAAACATCAGCCTAAAATAATGATATGAGGCATACTTTTTCTCCATCTTCAATATTTTTCTCAATCCTGGTGACAATAAAGTAAACCTTAAACGTCTATGTCGGAGATCCTTTTTCATATCAATTTAAATGTTAAACAAATATATTACAACTGTTCGTAAAAAACTTCAAAACAACGATTTTTCTGATTTTAATCGTTTGTTACGATTTCCCTGATTTCACCCACTTGTTAAGTATCATCGACTTTCAAATTTATTTAAGTTTTAATGATTATCTAACAGTGAAACAAAAAATGTTAAGATACGGTCACTGCTAGTAGACAATAAAATAGATTGCTGTTAATTCCAATGGAGGATTGCATTCCGCACTTTCAAATTTTTTGGTCTTGTTGCAAAACTTTTTAAATCACTACTGCAATATGAATAACTTTTTCAATACTTCCACTACCAAATGCATTTCCTGATGCTAAGAAGTTATGTACAATAACCTTGAACTCGAATGAAAAAAATTTTTCCTCCTAATTTGCATCATTTACTTAGTTTAAAATATAAAATAAACAATACTAAGTCATTAGCAAAAGAAGATATATAGCGACAAATACGCATTGAAATAATGTGTAATACAGCCAAATTTATTTAAGAAACCATATTCCAAAATTCCAGTAGTTCAGAAACATAAAAACTTCTGCAACAGCTTCATCGAGGTTAACTGACTGCTCAGACTCAATTTTGCAATATGAACCAATATATGATACACAAAGCTAATATATAATACCAAATAAGATAGAAGAACGGATCAGAATAGAACCTAGTAAGGAGTCAGATGTTGTAAAAAACATATTTCCAATTATTAAAGAAAAACTGTTAAGAAAAAAAAAGTTTTGATCTACTTAACAATTTGTTTTTTAAAACTGCAAATATGGACTATGAGAGATCATATCAAAATTATATGTAGAAAGAGAACTATCGAGATCTGTTTAATAAAAATTTTGAAATAGATGACATTGGCAGTCTATGCTTGTAAAAACGTCCAAAGAAAAAATTAACCAGTAATATTTACGAAAATAATGAAGAAATTATATCACCAGCATATCTCGTAAAATCACATCATAGTGAAGTCGTGAAACCGCTTGCAGTGCCAGAGACCGTACGTCTTCGATGTAATACTGAAAAAACAAAAATCAATTTTCCACGGATAACTGTCTTTAAGAGATAAAAGAACCTAAAATTACCATTCAGAAGCATAAAGCGAATGTTGTCCTCTATAAGTATACTCTATAAGTATACTTGTATTAAATAACTGAAATGCTTCCTAACCCACTTTACTTTACGTTTAACGTTCGATTATCTAATTATGAAGTAGACAAGGCTGATAAACATACCTTTGCAGTAACAATACTAGCGGGGTAAAATCTATAACTTCCTCTGGATTTGTATTTGCATTTCTCAACTGCTTGTTCTATCATTACACCCAATAATTTTGGTAAGGAATTCGTATTGATCCTGTAAAACTTTTATGAAAATATTGAGATTTTTACAGACTGCACCTCATCCAAAGAACTTCAAATTCGGAAACTTAATCTCTTTGTAAGAGTATGTACTCTTTTAAAAACTTTTTTCACCCTTCTATCGTATATCGATGTCTATTACAAGCAATAAACATCTGAATTCGATAAAATTGAATAAATTTTCAGATGAAATACCAACCTATAATTTAGAATGGCAGCTGCAGCATATTCGAACAGTGTACCAATTTTACCCATTGGCGTGGCTATTTGAAGAAACTGGTCAAGAACGTCTTGTATTTCTACTGTTTCATCACTGTTGTAAGCAGTCACATCAATCATTTCAAGTGAGAGATTCTTTATTTCAGAAGGTAAGAATTTTAATTTGTTCCAGCTAAGATCCAAGTATTTTAACTTTGTCAGATTATTTATCTGAAAATGAAATCAATCATTTTAACAAAGCTAGTAAAGTAATCCATGATATTTTTTGCTTGCTTAAATAAGCAATTGGTTAACTTAAATAAACATACAGTTCGTGGCAATTCTTCAATCTTGTTGTGGCCGAGCAATAAATGAGTCATTTGTGGGAACCGCATGCAACAGGGTGATAAATAAGAAATGTGGTTGTTCGACAAATCCAGTGACAATAAATTTTGTGGTAAAGCGTTCCACAAATCATCCTGTTAAGTTTTATAACAAGAAAAAATTCTGTTAACAACCTTTCTTACAATTTACAAAATACGGAAGTTTAAATTTTGATTAAACAGTATAAAATTCTAATTAAACTTTTCTAGAAACATCGGATTTCTCCTATGAAAAATATAGACTCAAATCTTGTTATAAAAAGTATAAAATTACCGAAATGCTTTGTATTTCATTGTTAGCAAGTACAAGTACTTTGAGATGCTGCAATCGAACAATATTCAGAAATCTGATTTCGAATGAATCTGATTTACCAAGATTGTTGCCACTGAGGTCAAGTACATGAAGAGAAGTAGCCCCAAACCAACGACTGTCAACAGCAGTCAGACCAATGCTTGGCATTATTAATTCCTATAGCTAATATAATTTTAATATTTATACTTGATGAGATAAATTGCAATAACAGCAGCAGAAGCAGCATATCCTAAATAAGCAGCAATAATTAATATAATAAACTAATACAATAATGCTGCTGCTCATATTTCTAATAATAAAATAGCACCTAAAATTTAAAAATATTTAATTTAAAAATAGCACCTACTAGTAAGTAAGGCGGAAATCCGAGTTTATTTTCATTGTATTGCTTCCTGGTGGCAAAAATTAGTTTTCTTCGTAATGACGCGAAATTGATGGAAGCAACTTTGTTGTTCTCACCCAGAAGAACTTCTTTACCTACCAATATCCTCTGCAGCTTTGAAATGAAATCATGAAGTAAAGGAACTGATGCCTAAAAAATATTAAACATAATAAGATTCTACCTAGCACTACTCCATAGATACCGCTCATTTGTTCTTAGTAGTGACACAATTAAACTAGTTATTTTAATTTCCTTGTTAGTTAATTAGAAGCCATTCAAACATATTTTCAACTAAAAACACTATTTTTTCCGATAGCTGTAAGTGCCTCGGAAATTTTTTTTTCCGAGTGGATGTTGTTCAACACAGATGCTAAATCTTGAATTATTAGAAGTTCGGATCCATTTTCCAATCTTCACAAAACATGTGCCTTTTATATCTGCTCTACTTTAGATAAAACCATCAACAAATTTTTTCTTTTTTTTAAATTTTAATGCCTGCTTCACCAAAAATGATATAATCTGTTGCACACTAATGGAAGAAATCAAAACTTTACCTCTTTTATACAAATCAACACTGATGGACAGATCATTTCTATCGTAGCAGATCCCCATTGCATTTTTACGGTATGAATTCGCCTAATATTTCCTTTAGTAATCTATAAATTAAAGAGAAATAAAACTGAAATATAAGGTCAACATGTATTGGTATCATTTTGATGTATCATTTGTCTAATAAATTAAATGCTGAAATTAGCCATTAAATATGACATATAAATTTCAAATAAAAAGCAAGGAAAAATTTAACAGTACTACTTACATTGAAAAGTTGCCCATTCTTGTTGCCAGCAGTAATTATAACTAATTCACATTCGCCTCTTTTACTAATTTTCCCGTGTCTTAGAATCAAAATTCCTCTACTGTATCGTTGTTGTACCTGATATGTAAGCCGAGTATGGGAATGAACCAAAATGCTGCATTGTAGTTGCATTTCCTCCTATAAAATTAACACTAATTTCTGAAAAAATAATTGCTGAAAAAGAAGTCTATTAGAAAAGGAAAATCCATGCATGTAAAGTAAGTGAATGAAGCATGATTTCAGATAAATGTAGAAATTCATTTAGTTGCAAAAGATGGGAAAAATATTTCTTTAATTCTATCCCATACTTTATGCATAAATTTCATCTCTGTTTTTCAATATTTGAAAACAAGAATTTCAAAATCACATATATATCCAGGAGAAAATCCATAGAAATTATAAACTTTCAATGCATAATCAAAAATAACACCACGGTAAGAAAATTTTCATTAAGCTATATAGCAAAGATAAAAGTTGGGAAGTGAATAAATTGAATGCAAAAGGGAAATACCAAAAGTTGTAATTAAAAAAAAATTTTCTATGCACAATTCCTAAGTACCTTAAATGAAGATAAGTAATGCACTAGCTAGAATATAATCAGATATAACAGCATTTAAAATCTCGTAGAAATATTTTACACTTCTATTTCTAAACATATTCTACACTTCGTGATTGAGATCAGCAATTTGTTTCAAGTATTTGTATTTTTTTATCTTCAACCCAGCTATGCGATCTTCTCTAAAATTTAAACATCCTAAAGCATCCTTCTACGAAGTTTAATTCCATGAAACAAGAAAAAAAAAAGAACAATTACGTCAATTATGACTTACTAAATGTTAAATCATTATTTTTAAATTTACTGAGCTGATTTCTGTGGGGATAAGATCACATATCTGAGTTGAAAGTAAAAAAAATACAAGTATTTGTAATAAATTACTGATCTTAATGATCCTGATCTTAAGCGAAGTGTAGAATATTTGAAATATTAATGGGAAAACTAACTTATTGATGTATTGGATAACAAAGTTTGGATATTACTTGGATATTATTACATTTCTCGCCCTCCACATCTCAAAAAAAACTTCACTTAAATATTACATATCATTTATATGAGGTAAACATGATTTTTTCAGATGCACGACATTGAAAATGCTGACATGTATATATAATGTCCTATTGTACTATAACAAGTGAAAGAAAAGTTAACGGTAAATATGATATGATAGTGGGAAGCGAAATAGATTATGAGCATTACCACTAATTTTATTCTGCCTATACTGAGAAATCATGCAAGTGCATTTTTTTTTTTTTATGAAAGAAATGAATAAACTATGTAATGAATCGAAATTCAATAATACAATAAACATAAAACATGACGATGAATTTTATTAAACAGGGAAAGAAATTTCCAATGATTAGAAGAATAATAAAAAATATACTAAAGGAAATGAAAATCCAGAAATGATGCAGAATGTTTGACATATGAAATGCTACCTGGCTAATGTTTATTTATTTGATAAGCCAGGAAAAAAAACTTTGGAATAATTCTAGGATGTTTTCATTAGCATTTGAACTATTAAAAACATGTAACTAATATTTACATATCAAAAGAAAGTAATAAGTCGTTTTTGACATCCTTATCTTAAATCATAATCAGAAGCCTTTTCACTATCAGCATTTGGAATATTTAAACATTAAAACTGAGTCTAAATCTCAAAATAACTAAATAACTGAAATCCTCAACGATGGAGTACATGGAATTATTTGAAACTGAAGAATAATATGAAAAGAATTTTGAAAGCATTTAAAGTGAAATATTATTTTCAAAGATATCTAATGAAATTTAAATACAAACTATTAATAAATTACTAAGAAGACCACGACATTGGCAACGACGCACTTTAATACCAAAGATGCAATTTTTCACTTCTCTATTAAAGCAAAAAATCCATAATTCATTATAGTCATTGCGAACTGCACAAAAGAGATGCCAGCAGTTATTTTTTCACAGATTGATTAATTTTCCACGGCATTCACTGCAATGTAGATTAGGACTGCAAGGTGCGAGTGTTCTTGTGCGTTCCAGATCCTGGAAAATAAATTATGAAAATTTTTCATTGTTGGAACGATAAACATTCTTCATAAAAACAACTTTCGATTTCAATGAATTTTCAAGCAGATATATAATCATCGACAAAAGAAATCGTCTTTTTCCAGTAATATTACATGGTGTTTTTCTCCTATTTTAATTAGCGAGAACAGATTATCTCATCAACAATAGTCATGAATCAATTTTCACTATCACAAAGCAGTTTAAAAAAATTCTGCCTTCTTTGAATTTGGGTAAATTTTCAACTTCCAATGATTGCTGTCACTTCACATGCATAAAAAATTAAAATTTCACCTGCAGCTGCGATATCAAATTTAAAACCCTCTCCACACCAACATCATCATCAGCATTGTCTTCTAAAATATATTCTTTCATTTTATTTCTAAAAATATCTAAAAATATCTATATCTTCATACAAGTAAATTTTGTTATTTAGTTTCCCTAATAAATAAAAAGAAAATTAAATCTTACATCATTTCATTTAAAAAAGCAATTAAGTTACCAGAATCATGCTTTTCATTGCCAAACTCATTTGAGATGTCAATACAGGAATCCGGAGTGCTAGGAATGAACAGTTTTGAATCATGAACAATTCTCTCTTCACCACCAGAAATTCCATCTTCAGTATTGTAACTATAATACAAAATAATACAAGCATAAAAAGATGAAAAATCATCAATGTACACAGAAATGCATTCAAAAGATTTGCAATTTACTTGTATGCTCGAACACTGCATGAAGGCTTCGATGATCCACTGCAGTTATTTAACGTCTCTTTCTCTTCCTTATGCCCATAAATATGCAACAATCCTTTCTTTGATAGCAGAATTATCAAAGCTTTTTGTAGTTCGTTCAGCTTTTGCTGAAATAATTGAAACTAATCAGTTGAATGAATAAAGAGCAAACGCTTAAATGTGTGAAAAGCTGATTATGATTTAATCCACTCCTCCATTTCAAATATCTTCTTTGTAAAACTAAATCAGCCAAAGCATGAAACTGAATACAATGAAGAGACAAATAATCAGAAACTGCAAAAATTATCGTATAGAATAGATTTGTTTGACTGCAAAACCTCAATTTGAATTTTATTTCGTGGAAAAAGTAATAATGACCTGTATTTGTTGTTTTTCGAAAGATAATTTTGCAACTGCTTCCTCTCTTTCACGCATCCTCTCATTAACTTTTTTCCTTTGATGTTGATACAACGTCACATAGTCACCTGCAACAACAGGAAAAATTGATATTAGATTAACATGACTCTTATTATTAGTATTTAATGCGATCAATCATTTGCACACCGATAGTATCATTTTCAGTTTCTAGCTGCATTACAATATGTTGGAGACGTTCTTTTTCCTCGGCGAGATCTGCAACTTGTCGCATCGCTAGAGTGAAACGAGCTTCAAGCTCCATCCAAGCCAGTGGCTTTTCTTTTATTAAAGGTGCTGAAATCCATAGCAATGAATTCGAATTGACAAGAGGCAATAATTTTATGCTTTAAATAATATGCATTTTCTGCATGTTGCGAATCATAGTACATAACTCGGAAATAAAAGTGTGTACGTCAATCACAGTTTAATTTTGAAATATTCGGAAAAAATCTTGCTCTAGTTTTCCAATGCTATCTATAGTAATGATCGAAACATATGTAATGAACCTTCTTCTGACTGTTTCACAACATCACTATTTAGCCATATTTGAGACAACGAATCGCGTTGAGATGATGAAGGAGTGTTACTAGATAGTGATGTGTTGTTTAATTTCTCTTGTAGAATGCTCACATCATTCCGCAATTGTTCATTCTCAGCAGACAATGCATTGATCCTGCAACCGCAATTATCACTCAACTTAGGATTATTGGTGAAAACTAATTTCAAACAGCTTAAACATTAATAATATTAAATTTGTAGTCCTCAATGACTTTAATCAATAAAGAAAAGACTTTATTACAGATCATAACAATTGGTTACCATTAAAAATCGAGTGAAATTTAACTATAGCATAAATAATAAAATAAATGAGTAATAATAGTGTAATCAGAAATAAAAAAATGAGCGATTTTGCAGGAATACCTCTCAATTGCTTGCCCTAATTCAACGTGTATGTTATTCTGATTTTCATCTTCAGAATTTTGCTCCATTATCCTAAAATATAGAGAATGATGAGCCGCATTCTTTAAAATTATTTTCAAGCAAATCCTTCTGAATCAAAATGCTGAAAAAAATCGTATTTTTGAAAATATATATAATAGTAGCAAACATATAATTATTAATGACAAAACATACCTTCGTAATTCCTCATTCTCCTGCATAACTCGTCTATGATCAAGCTTTAATTCATCCAGAGCCATTTTAATATTCGCTAATTCTATTTCAGCATGTGTATGAGTATCTTCTGTGTGAGAAAGCGATATATCTCTATCATAACACTCAGAAATCGACGGTGTTGAAATAGTCTAGAATTGGCGAATCCAAAAGTTACAAATTGTTAAAATCCAGAAACATGCGCTATTTATAAAAGATGTACATTTCCAGTTGGTCTTCCAGCTTATTGAAAAAATATTATGGAGATAAATTAACATAAATCAATGTACAGTATCATTTGTTGTGAGTAATTGTAAGTCGAGAACTGCGGTCAGTTCGAACTTCCAAAAAGATTTAAGATGTCATACGTCGAGGTATTCAACGTTTAGACACGTTCCGTTGAATGTTAAAAAGCTTTCAACAACAACATATTGAACGGATTAAAATCCAACGCCAATAAAGCCAATAAAATGAGCATTGTCCTTCATATCCATTTTAATAAATTACGCACTTACCTCATCACGATCTTGTGAATTAATACATTGAATATGCTGCTGCTGTTCATATGCATCGCCGTTCGGCATTATTGGAATTTTCAAAGGACCAACATTTTTACTATTAAAAGATTGAATAGAAAGACGATTCAATTCATTTCTCAGTTGATCGACCACATGCAGTGCACTTAATCGTTCACTTTCCCTTTCCATACTTTCCTGAAACATGATTCATTATGATCCCCGAGACGCCAAAATTATCTATTTAGTACAAGAAGTCTGCTAACTTTTGTTCGAAGCTTAGCCCACCCTATTAATGACAAAAATAATTGGCAAAAACTATTTGATTCTTAATTTTGTTAATTAGCTAGGTTAACATAACATACGGTTATAAACTTCTATATAAACAATCCTCAAATTAAATCAAAAAAAGCAAGATTTCTGGAACATATATAAAAGCAAAACAGTGACCTGAGTAACCATTATTAGTTTATCCTGCAATTCAATCAACTGCTCCTTCAATTCTCGATTCTGCGCAACAGCTCTTGAAACCGTAGCTTTCTCATTTTGCAGCTGTGCAGAGAGTGAAAGTGCTCCCTTAAAAAATTAACTATATCTAACTGAATATAGCCTAGACCGTGCATAATATTTTTTTAAGTAGTCAATAAACCTCCGTATGTTTTTGTTGCTCCTCAGCAATAAAACGAGCTCTTGAAAGTGATTCTTCAACCATAGCCAACTCAGCATTTTTTTCCATCAATTTTGATTTCTAAAAATCTACTTTAAAAAAAAGCTGCAAAATTCATAGTCAGGTTACATATAAATTTTTATAACATTTATTTACAGTATTATATACACTTATATATTGCTGATAATTAAACGATTTCTTAAATTTGGATACAGAATACTTTAAATCAATAAGGCAATATCATCAAATCGAAATATATATTACCACTGCAGTGCAGCGAACACTCCCTGTGCTTCAAATTTCAAGTTTAATGAAACTGCATGACACAATTAGAAATCCACAAAAAGGACCTCATCATTAAGCGCGGAAGAAAGTTTATGAACTTCTTGTTCTTTATTCATAAGTTTTGTTTTCAATTCCTCAATTAATTGTTCCGCTCTTTGATGGTCACTTACAGCTCCAACCAATTCATTTTGCATTCGTTGCAGTTCGGCAGAATTCTCAAATAATTTCAAACAGCTAACAAAACTTAAGATTAAAGAAGATAATTATGCAATCTACATGCTATTCTCCCAACTTTAAATATACATTTTAAATTATAAGTCTTGTCAGTCACACTTTCAAAAGAACTTAAAAAGCAACGCCCAATTTCAGGGTAGCCCAATGATACTCGGTAAGCTAAAGTCAATGAAAATTCCATCAAAACAACAAAAACCACTTTTATATCCAAAAACCTAACCATAACACATTTAAGATCATCATTCATCACTAAATTTGATCTGTCGACTGCTTGTAATATTTCTATTTGACTTTCTAAGGTCTGCACTTTTGATTCCAAAACTAGTTTTTCGTTTGACATTTTCTCCAACTGCAAAAAAAATTTGCATATTATTTGCTTCAAAGTGAATTTCTGGCCAGAAATTGTTTATTGAACTTTTATAAATTTCATCCTTTAAACCAATATAGTTTTACCTTCACACTCATTTGAACGATATTCTGATTTAGTTGCGTCCCATACAATTCATAACGCTCCCGTGCTAATTGTGCTTCCTTCTTCCACTTTTCTGCCTCATCCGTTGTTCTAATTAGTTCACTCCTCAATCGCTCAATTTCATCTGCTACATATATATGTACACATAAATATTTATTTTAATATTTGAACAGAAAACCATTTATCTGAAGTGAATTTCTTCATTTCGTTACACAGAAGTACTATTTATATGTAATTAATTAGTCAGAAAAATGAGGCAAATGTTGAATGATAAACAACTGTACTGAGCCTCAGCAATGCATGATTATGTTCTAATAACAATTCGTTAAAAGGAAAAAAGGAACTATTCCAGAAGTACTTTTCCCAATTAAAAGATATAAAATCAATAATGATCACCTCAATAAGAAACTTACCATCAAGATTTTGAACATCACCTTTCGCGCAAGTATCCTCACCCGTATATGCTCTTAATTGACGGAGATAGATATCCTTCATTTGTAACTGTTTGCGAGCATCATCAAGCTCTGCTTGAGCAGCCTCCGCTTCTTTCATACAGATTTTTAACCGTTCCTAAACTTTTTCTGATTTTAGAGATAAATTTATAATGAACAAATGCAACACCTCACTGCACTAAAATTATAAAAACTTGAAACAGCTTCTAGCCATTTAAAAATTTAACACTATTCTTATCTCACATTTCTGTAAGTTGAAGTGTTATATCCTTAAGTACAGCAAAATTGGAGCATTGAGAAAACTCAGCACAGTAACTGCAACAAAAAAGCAGGAGAATGAAATGAAGTCAGCTAATATCAAATTATACAAGATGCATCTCTTTCCACAATTATTTCGCGCTGGTAAATCACAAACTATGATTTTTCATAGAATCACAAATGATGATATTTCATAGATTTTGAGAAAAATACTGCAGCTCGACATTAATGAAAAAAAACCTTAGCATCGTCCCGAGCTTGCTGCATATGAAGCATTTTAGTATGCCAATTTACTGCTTCTTGTCGACTGTTTTCTGATTCTTCTACTTGTCTTTGCAAGGCATTACTCAGCGATTCGATTCTTTTGCGTGATGATACGATTTCTGCCTCCAAAGACGTAATATTCGAGGTTTTCTTACGCATTTCGTCCTGAAAGAAGTGTATCACAAAGTAATAAACTGTTGCCAAAAATAAAAAACGAAACAATTTCCTTTTATTATTATAAACGGATTGATAAGTAGCAAATAATTTCCACAATATAAAAAATTACATACCATGAGACTGCAAATTTGCTTATTTAGATCCAAAACCATTTCATTTTTTTGTCTTAATTGATGTTGTAAAGCAGTCTTCTCCTTAACAACGACACTCATTGCCTGCAACACATTAATTTAAGGCATAGGTGTTACTCACATAAAGAAGTAAGAATTCACTGAAATTTAATCCCAATATAGTTAAATAACTTTAAAATTCATCATATCAAAAAACAAAAAACAAAACTGTTTGCAAATGAATGAGTTGCATTTGTAAAGTACATCCACTTGAGTCATCGTTTTTAATACACTCACTGAGCTTTGCATAAGCAGCATGGATCTGTGAATAATGTCCAATCTAAAACATCTGCCATATGTAATTAAAATGAATGGTAAAATTGATTTCCATTGAATGAACAAAATTTACTGTATTATTTAGTGTTCGGAAGATCCCCATCAAACATGAACAGCAACAACCTTCTAAAACGATTAAGATATGAGCTCCCAAAATTATTTACAACTAAGATGCACTTTAGACTGCTGGTTTAATGGAAAGCAAAAAGAGCAAATGAAAACCAAATGAAAAATAAGCACACATACTAATTCTGTAAGCTGCGAAGAAAACTGCTCTTTTTCCGTTCTACACAAAGTTAATTCTTCCTTCAGCTGAATACATTCTTGCTGTAACAAAAAGTATTATCTATTGATACTAGGAAAATTCAAAAGAAAACCATTTCTGAAAACAAGGCAAGGCAAACCTTGAACTACAACAAAAATTTTTGTGCAAAAAGTAATGTGAAATTTTGACCGATATTCAAAATAAAACTCATTAGAATTGAAATTAAATGAAATGAATTAAGGTAAAGCTGTGATCAAGTTCTAACATTAAGGAAAATATTCCGATCATAAATTAGTAACAAATGAGTTCCATTTTAAGATTATCAGGACGAGCTTTTTTAATTTAAAATTATACATGAATGTTAGAACCTTCAAGTTGAGCAAATCGTTCGGTACATTTGAAGAGAATTCTGCTGTACCATTTTGTTGAAATTTATCTTTTGTATCATCGAGCTGAGCATTACTATTTGTTTGCAAAATACTATAATTCACAACACTTTCTGTCATCGTTGATGAAGAATCTTGTGATTCTGTTTGTGATTCTTTTTGGAATCTGTTTTCCATCTCAGCATTATTGCACAGTTCTTCAAAGTGATGATTTTTCTTCGGAATGATAGTTTCTGCTAAATTAACATTTCAAAATTATTAGTTCTTATCTTTTCAAAGTTATTTTTTTGGGGATCATAAACAAATTTTGATTTTTAGTTTCAAAGAAGTTTCAAATTTTTTTTTTTTCATAAGCACTGTTTTGATTTCCATAAGGTTTTTGATACAATAAATGATGGTAAACACAGCATGAAAACTATAATCAAAAAATTTTCCCTGTTTTGACAGGAAATAATAGTATGTAATAAAACCTACGTAAGCTAGTGGTAGATTGCCATCTACTATTTTCCGTCACATTCGAAACACTTGGAGAAGAAGATAAACTGAATTCTACATTTTCGTTGCGATGTCTGGACTGATAATCTCGTAACTAAAAGCTTCGGTTTGGTTTAAATCTTGTATGCACCATTAATTCAAATGTTTAAATTTAGCAGTACAACATCGTGATTTAATTGATCAATTTATCTGCCGATTTTCCTTTTAAAATCCCTACTGTTAGTTGAAATGGCACAGAATTCTCAAGTCCACAAAATTTAGACAATTTTTTTCATAATATTGCTCAAAAATCGAGACCATCATAAGCAAAATTTCTTGTCTTGTGAAGCCTAACATTTATACGAATAGTAGGGAATGATTCTGCAGAAATTTTATTTAAACTGAGTATAAATAAATAATGACACAAGCTATTAAAGGTGGGTAGCACACTTCAATATATTTAGGCAAATTCTTGAAGAGGACGAAATTTGAAAAGAACTGAAAGCTTACTTTCTTCCGAGCTTGAGCCAACCGTTCTGCTTTTGTTCCTGTCGTTCCTTCCGACATCATCTAACAATGCTGAAAAATAAAATATTCCAAATTTTGCGACTTTACAAAGTGATTTTCGAAAAAAGGAATTCAACCAAGAAAACAGAGCAAAATCTAGTTTTAGTTCTACTAAAACTTCTATTTTCTTTAAGCAAAACATTTCAGTATTGTAGAGAACAGAACTAATTGGTATTTGCAATACTAGATTTATCAATAGTTTATGAGCATTGAAGCAATTAGTACAATCATTAAACCACAGCAATTAACACTGGTATCCACAGATTAGCATTTTAATTCGGTACAATCCAATCGTAAGCCTTGAATGATATTAGCATTTTTGAATAACAAGGATAAATAAACTTTACTTGTATTAAATTTTTCAACAGAACTAGAAAACACTAACATACTAGTACTGTTTAGAAAATGAAACAGATAAGTTCAAAGAAAGTAAAACATTTCTGTAAAATAAATGTACAATTTCTTGTTCAAATCAAACAAATGCGATGTGCTTAGTGACAAAAAACAATTGCAATTTCATTAAACGTTCAGCTCACGCTACTTTACGTTTTATTAAACGTTCAGTTCACGCTACTTTACGTTTTTCTCAATATTACGTATTCGCTTAATAGATCTGCGTTTACAAGTAGAGAAACATTTACTCTCTAAAATCACGCATTAGACGTGTAAGACAACCATAACAAGTGTTCAGTGACCATTGAGATCATTGTGAAAATGACCATCTCGGACATTTGTTTCGAAAAGAGCTGCGAAATAGTGGAAAGTAGAAAATGTAAAAAATGGTATATACAGTTAATAGAAATGACTGATGAATAAAACGATTTATATTTCTGTTACTGCACCTTACAGTTTGAATAAGTAAATGACAAATTTTATTAAATTCAAATTTATGAAATTATTTTAGTAAAATATTAAATTGAGAAATGTCTTTTTACATATGTGGATTTTTAAGACTTTTCTGGATTTTTTTAAAGCTTAAATGCATCATTTTTTTAGTGTATTTCAATGTTGATCTAATTGCTTCACCATTAGGATAAATGAGAATAAACTATCAAAATTAGCGAATTTTCTAACTTTTTGAAAACTATCGAAATTATGAGTGATAAATACACATATATCATGTTTACATTATCATATCTTAATCAGAAATCAGTAAATCAATCATAATTTTATAAATTTCTGTTCAAAATGAAGCACAATGATATTGTATGATCTGAAGTCTTATTTATTAGCCATTTTAACTGTTGTAATAATTTAGAGAGATCACTGAAGCATTTTCTATACAGAATTCTCAAAACTTATTTTCAAACTGTATTGCTCAATAATGCAAAAATGAATTGAATAATTTTGGAAATCTCTAAAATTTTTCGACGTTTCTTTTAAAATTTCAATAAAAACTCTTTAGAAGGTATTAAGCAAACAAAAGTTGTATTTATTGCAAATAAGCTTGGTTTGTGCTTCTTTTGCTGAAGAATTTGCTGTTCTACTTTTATTTCGTATAAGCAGATATTTGAGAGCAATGTATTTGACGATTAAAGCTAAATCAAATTTTTGAGTGTTAGAATGAAAAAGTAAACTGGAAAACTGCGAACGAATGATTAACTGCATCAGAGTAATGATATTATCAAACTATAATTGTGCAGTATTTTGCTGTAAATATTCACCAAAACGCCTTTCTCTGACCTGTTTCTCATCTTACAAAATTTAGTTTGGACTGAAATTTCAATTTACTGGTGTTTTCACTGTTTTCATGTTTTCACTCCGAATGGGAGTCTCAGAAAAAAAACTCATTAAATTTGTGTAGATATTGAATCTTCTAAGTCATTCCAATTCTAAATTTTATCCTTCTTTTCAAGCATTATCTCAGCTCAAATTTAGATTCTATCAGAAGAGTAAGGTAGTTATGGATGTATGTTGGAATACAGTATCTAATTTTGAAATATTTTTTTTGTTGTTTGAAATATTTTAACTCAATGAATCCAGAAAATGAAATTTCACTAAAGTGTCTTACCAAACATGCCTAGATTTTATTGTACATTCAAAATAGACGCTTGGAAAATGATTCCAAGAATTTAACATTTATTAAAATGAATTCAGAAAATAAAATTTAGATTCAATTCATTGCTCTTACATTCTTTCTAACACACTTACATTTGAATGATAGAAACTGAGAAAAAAAGAATTTTTTAAAAAAAACGACGAAAGCTTCAAATTTTTACAGTTTATTTAAATAAGCCAACTGTCATGTGATTTTCGGCTTCAGAATAACTTTTAATTCAGAAAGATAAAAATGAAAATGTTAAAGGTATTAAAAATAATGCAAATCGCATAGATTAAAAATTGTTTGAACTTTTGATCGTTTAATTCCAGCTAATCTAAAATAAAAATTTTCTACTCGAGCGTTTCTATCTTCCTTTTCTCATCTCATTCTTCATTGCATTTGGTTCAGTGTTTTGCTTTGCGCTGTTTTATCTTTTTTTTTATGCAATTTCCTCCACAAATAATGTCAACATTAGTGATGTTATCACTGTGTCCAATACATTCACAGCAATTTTCTGCCGGATTTCGGCAGCTTTTACTTGACTTCATTGAATTTGGTTCAGTGACAGTGATTCTAGAAAATTGTCAGAGCAAGGAAAACTTTCTGTAAATCCTTCAGCCATTTAGATTACTCTTCTGCTGAAATATTCATTTAATCTTAAAATTTTCGCACAAAACTGAGGTGAGAAAAATTTGATGGAGGCACGAATTGCTAGAATTTTGTGGTCGTTCGGAAATTTAGAAAGTTGTAGTTCTAAGAGAACTTTAATGCTTCATTCATGAATCTGATGCTATTAGATTCCGGCTTGTCAACAATTAAAGATAAGACTGATAAAAAGAAAAAACAATTTTTTCTTCAAAGCTTGATAATACTGTCTAAAGATATTTTGAGTTTGTTCTAGCCAATGAATAAACCTTGTCTATCTCTCAGCTCTACAATTTCAAACTCCACGGATAACTCAGAATAAGGAAGATTCAAGTTATTTACAGATTAAGAAGTGCAGGAAGACAGAAGACTGAAGTCAAATTCTTTATTCTGATGCAAACTAACGTGCGCAGCATGCAAAACTGCTGCAATTTACGGAAACTTCATTACTCTACAAAACTGGCTTAAAACTTAAAACATAGCCTTAAGATGTGCCAGTTTCTTTATCGCCATTATGCATATTTTATCATTGCTGGTTTTGTACGGTAGATATGCTTGCAAAGCACAAAAATTTTCATGCGAAATTTTCATAGTTCATGATTTATGTGAATATGAGGACAAGAGAGTTTGTTGGCCAGCTAATTGCCTAAGCCCTGAAAATAAAAAATTACTTGACAACCTTTGCCGTCACCTTTGTCATAGTATTTATGCATACGGTAACAAAAAAAAAATGAGGATTTGTCATGTTTTTAAAAAGCCAACTGTCAGTTTGCAAGAAAAGATGACGGGAATGAATGCTTCAAGGACGTTCTGTCACAAAAGGATCAATGCCGCAGATGCACATGCGACCAACGACATCATTTTGCTCTTTTATCTACCTACAATAAGGACTATGCTGTGCAATGCAAAATATCCAAGGTCATTGTTAATAATTTATTATTAAATTCATTATTATCTCTTACCACTTCTGTTACTACTAACTAATATACATAATTTAAAGAAGTAATGCTTTGCTGTAGTCTCATTTAAACATCGTTTAATAGATGGTATCGCAATTAAGAAATCTTTTTGAACAGTTCTATCTTATGATGAATTATCTTTAAACATTTGTAAACTCAATTAATGTCAGTTGTGTCTTTTACTTTGAACTTCAAAAAGCTCTATCATTTGCTTTATAATAACTAAAAAGTACTTTTAATAGCCAAAACTTTAGGAAATGAAGAAATTTTTTTAAAATATTTCACAATTTGCGAAATAAAGAAATTTCTCAGTGAAAGTTACGAGAATTTGTGACTCTCATATTCCTGCAAATATAAAATTTCTTGTATTTTGAAAAGATCGTTTAAAAAGCTTATTAACACCTCGCTACTTTTTTCATGCAATAATATTTAGAAATGGCATTCCAAACTGATTCATATTTAAACGAATCAACCGTAAAAAAGTTAAACACAATACGTGTTTGCTACGTCATACGTTCTTTTCCTTTTCAAATTCCTTCTTTCTACATAACGACGAATTTTTCTGGAAAGCCAGAAATAACAATTTATGATAATACGACGTGAGACTTGTAGTTTCTAGAGCCTATCAAATTGTAATTAATTTCTTTTTCTTTTTTCTTCTATCAGCCATTTATTTTATTTTTTTGCTATCCTATCTGTTATCAAAACTCTTGAATAGATCTACCTTAGATCTATTCAAGAGTTTTAATTTCGAGATTTTAGCTTGAATTTAAATTCTTCCAGCTGTTTTACTTTTGAGTAATTTCATATTAGTAATTTCATATTAATTTCATATTACTTTCAACAATTTCATATTGTTGGAGAGGTCTCGAACTAAGCCTTAGATTATTTCAAAGTTTAACATTGACAGTCATAATCATCTGCTTTGTAATCGTTGAAAATGTTCACTGTACTTAAATCACTGGATTATTAAATTTATTAAATTGAAACTTTTCTTTTACACAGAGGGATACTACCTACCTTCATCTGCGCAATAATACCTTTCATTGTATATATTTAGCTATTGTTAAAACCGACATAGTTCATCATCTACTTTGATTTATCTCTACCCCTGACTTTATCCATATTTCATTCATCAACTCGTTATGTTTCTAACTGACAATGAATATTTTTATTTTGCGATCATTAAAATAAACCGGTTTAAGATGTTGTACTTAGCTTACAACAGGTATTGGTGATACTTCGTTAAAGAATTCCGAATAAAACATGTTTCATAGGATTAATTAGGATACTATCGCTACATTATCGCAAGTAGTCTCGCTTTTATCACTCTTTATTTTCTATAATACACTTTATCCAAACATTTGCTGTCGTTTAAATTCGTTCAGAATTTATAATTTTGCTAATATATAAATTTTTTGGAAGAGAAACTTCATTTTTTCGCGACCCCAAATTTTCTAACATAAATTTCAAATCAAAAAAATTAAATCTTGTTCAAGGACATGCTTTTTTAATAGAGTTGTGGTAGCAGACAAGTTCAGGAGCGGTTAAGTCAAAATTCAGTAAGTCAAAAGATCCCACTCCAAATACATTTGCAGATTCATTTTTAATGGGTAAATAAAGAGTTCAATAAAATGAATACTTCTTTTCTTATAATAATTAATAATTTAGATAATTTCATTCGTTATATAGGAGTTCTAAAAGCATTAGTAGAGGTGCATTCATGGCTATTAAATAGTAATGTCATTCGACTGTCCATCTCATGAACAAATAACAATGGGGAAGTTTTTAAGACGATGATTACAGAAGATAGTTCGCAATTTACAGTGACTCTAAGGTCATTGTTGTTGTCATTATTCCATCTGTCAAACAATTTAGTAAGTGAATGAATTTTTGGAATATGTTTTAAAGTAATTCATCGCTTTACAAACATTTTCTATCACAAGCATAGCAACGCATTCTTTGAGATGGACGAAATAACTCCTTCAAAATATTGTTTCATGCCAATCTTAGATAATAATTCAATTTCTGGCCAGATTAAGCGAACAAGTACTCACAAAACTTCTCTTTAAGATAACTGGACTTTATGTCAAAAAAATAAAATGAATGCCCTTCTCGATATGTCCAAAAAGCGTGTTTTTTAACTCAGTTGAATAACAGAAACTTCAGTCCTCATTCATGATATAAAAATGTACAACTTTCTTGACTTGTCAGCATCACTTACATTTGCATATTCGAAAATTAAATGACTGAACCCTCAAATTTCATTAAAATTTGTAAAAATCCAAATCGATTTGTATTGTTAGGTGAAGCACTTCAAGTTTTTATGCTATCGCCTAAGCAATTTCAAATTAAAATAGGTTAAATGAAAATTTCCCATGATTTGTGAAAATATATTTTTCATCTAACAAGTTTCACGGAACCACTATAATATTCTGTCCTAGTTTCATTTGCAAATAGCGATCTTCTTGGGAAAGTTTCTCAACGAAATATAAAGTAATCGCTTTATGTCATCAGATCTTCCTTTTTTTTTTCTTTTGCTATTTGGTCTTATTTGATCTCTCTCGAATTCCTGTATTGCTCGTGATTTTAGCATTTATAATTAGGTAAAAAATCAATATTATTAACTGCATTTATAATTAGGTAAAAAATCAATATTATTAACTACTACTGACGAATATCATTCAATTTCAGTCATTTAAATCATTTCAAAATATTTTTCCTAACCATATCTTGTTCTGTCTTATTGACGCCACTAATAATTTTCTAAATGTCATCAATCTCGATATGTCTTTTATGACTTTGTTCGGAATTTTTGTAATCATAATTGCATTGGAATAAATATATCATATAGTGATTTGTTGACATTCAAGGTACTGATGAAATTTGAACAGTTTGTTTGTAACCTAAAAAAGAAAACATCCTTTCATGTCCCTTGGTGATTTTCTGACCATCTATTAATAAAGAGATGATCAGAGAATCAACTAATGAAATGAAGCCTGAAATCAATGGACAATTACTGTAAAAAACTGCCATTATTTGAATTGCTGAAAAGCGATTGATTATTCATTGTTAAGTGATTATGAAAGTATGTAGAATATCAGAAAGATTTAGGTACAGAATGTGGCAATCATACACTTTGTGTGCACTTTATCTGTTAACGATGAAAATAGGTATGATTGGTAATCTTTGGGTCATCTATTCAGCCATATGCAATGCACGGCCTCAAACACATGGCTGGCTACGACGGCCAAGCGACTATCTAAGATATTATATTTTTATCTTAGCATTTGTTGATTTCTTCGTCGTTTGTTCGCTTGCTTTACGAATTTTGTACATTTGGAATGTAACGCTAATAGTCGGTAAGTCGAAAACATCAAGTAATTAAATGGATTAAACTAAAATTTAAAGGATACCTTGGATGATTACATAAATTTGATGTAGCAGTGAGTAAGAAGAAGAAATGAAAAATTAAAAGGGAATAAATAAAAAAACCAAAAAGGATTGGATTATCTCGAGTTCTTTACTCCAAGCAGTTGTTTACTTATAATTTAAGTTGATAAGGAAATTGAAATGTGTAACCTAGTACTGGAAACTGAAATGTAACCCAATATATGAAATTAAAATTTGCTGCTTTATTTGTTATATGATTTGTTATTCTTGTGATCAGCTTCTTAAAAATTTGTCTGCTTATATTTTTTCAATAAATTATAAAATTCAATGTTTGATTGCGGATTTTCACTTCATTATGAATTAACGAATTTGAAGGAACATGGAGTTGTCGAGGATTGTACTTCGTTGAGCAGCTATCAAAAATAGTATCTATGTTTTGCCTTGCGCATATCAGTATCGCAAGATATATTACAATATGTAAACCTTTCAGCAACCAGGTATCAGCACATAAGTATCAGCTATTTTTAACTAACTTTTATATTAATAGCTTATCTAATGAATTAATAAATCTAATTTAAATAAACTTAAATATGTAAAGCAATAAGTTAAACTTTACTTTTTGAAAAATTCAGCTTAAAATTCAATTTAAAATCACTCATTAATCGAAATAGTTCAGAAAATTAAAATTTTTTAGAGCTAATCTTTTGACTTCGAAAACTACTCTCTGTGAGAATTCCAGATTCGTAGATATTTTCATCAGAACTTTCAAGCAATGACTTTATCATTATGCTTCCTTATTCTTATTCCAATATTACTTACGGTGAAAACAATCGATGCTAGCCCGGATAGATGGGATTGTCGGATTAGTGATGATAGCATATGGAATCGATTAACTGGCCTACTTGTTGGAACATGTTTCATTTTATTGCTAATAATTGTGAGCGCCAATTATGCAGAGATTGTACGACATGTGCACCGAAAATTTTCAAGGCGGCAAGCAAGACGTAGAAACTTTTAAATTGAATTAATTTATCTTCTATTCAAATTTGTAAAATGGAAGTTCATAACTATCAATATAACAATGATTTCTTGAATTTACTTTTAAATTTTTGGAGATTCTATAATTTATTATTGCACAAGAATTATTGTACATGTGATAGATATAAACATGTTACCAACATGTTTTGTTGTTTTGAAAGGTGGTGTTGGTTTTTTTAGAATCGATAAGTTGCAATAGCAAACATCATGGATTGCCGGAGCCACGATACGTACGTGAAATGACTTCCTCCATTGTGCGCGTCGCTGTATTTCACATGATTTGTTGGCTTCCGTTTTGCTTCATTGCAATGATTCCTACTGATGTAAATTTTCTGAGATATAAATTTTTACTAGATGCATATATGACCTGTACTAGTATTACTTTGAAATCCGAAAAGCAGCAATTAGTTTTGCAGCAAAAGTTTTTTCATATTTCAAACATTGGATCCAAAAAAAGAATTTTAAATTTTAGACGTGCTCATTGGTCTTCATATCGATACGAGCAATAAGTCGAATTAATGAAAAACATGCCTGGGTGTTGTGGATTCTAATATTGGCAAACTGGTTAACATACTTGAACTCCGCACTGAACTGGATTTTCTATGCCGTGCTAAATCGAGACCTCAGGAAACTGATCAGGTGTTCGTTTTTAGAATCATTATATAAAATAAATAGAGCTGAAATTCGATGTTCAAAAGAGTGAATTCTTTATTCTCTTCGATAATTTTAATAATAATTGGATGAGAGAAAATATTTGTTAAATCAAAAAATTATGCTCAACGAGAATCATCAATGAATCTTTCCGGTATATTTTATTACATATCAGAGCATGGAGTTTCATTCTCCTTCTGGAATTGAGAAATCGTTGCTTTCCTCCCAAAACTGTTCTAATTTTTTTAGAACTGACATCCTGTGTCAAGAAGTATCTTTTCCTATTTTGTTCAAATACCCGCTGTAGATTGAAAGTGAAAAATAATGAACATAGAATTGTCCAATACAAGACATTTGATCTGCAATAGTGTTTTTCAACGGTTAACCTTAAATGTTGCTATAATATGCAAACCTGTATTGTCGCTTACAGGCATTCAAGGAATCTGCTAAAAAATAAAGTTAAAAAATGTAAAATTGGGTACTTCAAATTTATAATAATTGAAACAGCGCAATGTTTAACAGAGGAATTTATTTTCTAATAAGTTCAGCAATGTAAGAGTAAGAGGAGAAGGCAGTAACATTAAATATAAATTTCTGATCGTTTTAATAAAATTGTTGAGATAGTTAAAGTGACAACTATTAACAGTTGTGATAAATATTGTTGCATTAATTCTTAATTAACTCTTTGTTAATCTTTGCTTTTTTTCATACTCCTACAAAATTTTCAAGCTTTTAATCAGGACTAACACAAAACGACGAAACCGTAGTACAATGACTTACTACTATTCCTCAAATGTCGCAAGCAAATTTCCCCGAAAACGACTGGACCAAAGTTTATGTATTCCTGTACAAGCTGAAAGCTTATAGTTATAAAAACTGAACTTTGAAATGAGCGGGTGAAGGCTCTTTCCTGAAAGAGAAATTTTTCAACGGTACGTATATTTTGTTAGTTCCAAAATCGAAATATTTCTGCTTGCAAGGATTCTAAAACAAAAACATTCACTGGATGTCAACTAATTAAGAATCCACCTATTCTACCATTCTTCCGAATCATTCAACTTAATTTTACTACTTACTTTTTTCAGGCTGTAAGCGGATTTCTATTAAAGCAATTACAACGGTGCAAGCATGAATTTAAATCCGTTACAAAACGATTGTTTCGAGAACAAATGCATATCTAGCTAAGGATATATTACATTTCAAAATAAACAGGCACTGTTCCTAAAATTCTAATGCCGGAGATAACCGTAGAGCTTTCATATCAACAGCTATGGTGAATTGTGACTTTAAAATAATTTAGTTTGTGCTGCATTCTCCGAACTTTCATTTATCGCTGGTAACAAAAGCACTCTCAGTTATTAGAAAAAATCTTCATTAAACAAAACATTTAAAAAGAAAAAATAACATTTAAAAAGAAAAATTCTAGAAAGAAAATTAGTGAAGAAATGAATATCAGCAAATGTTCCTGGCGATATTAATAATGACGATTTGACTGAATGCTAAAAATCATGCGAGGTCAAAGACATCATTAGATGTGATCGTAATGAATCATGGATCAAAAATACATAAATGAAATTTCTGTGACAATTTGCTTTTCAGTGAATACAAACAATGATCATAGTGACAATTTGCTTTTCAGTGAATACAAACAATGATCATAGCATTCTAAAGTATATTTAAAGTTTTCTATGCTATTTGTTCATATATAATTTTATATATATATAATTATGTATCTATGTTCATGTATAAAAAATATATAATTATATTGTGATGTCAATAAGATAATTAAAATCAATAATTTCGAGATTTGAATAAATCATACTAAATTCCAACCAATCATTTCAAAAAAAAAAAAAAAAAAAACCAACAGAAAAATTGGTTCATAAATGCTATACAGAATATTAATATAATTTAACTAATGACGAGTTTTTATACTTTATTTTTCCTCAAATTCTTAGAATTTCAATAATTTGAAACAAGATACAAAAGTCTTTGTTCTGTGAGAATTCTGCCTAAGAAGAGCAAATAGCTAACAGATGAATGAATGTGTGAAATCAAAAAAGCAATAGTCTTTACTTTTTACTAATTTGTTAATTTTCATTCTTCTCAAAATTTAGAACTTCAATTCGAAATTCCTCAGTGATCTTTGCTCTTAGTAAATCATTTTTCTTCTTGAGATCAACCCCAGTTTTTTCCTTTTTTAATCATTTGTCTAATTTAAATTCACTTTCTAATTTTCATATCATTTTTCTCCAATACTTTTGATGTAAATTATTAGTCAAGACCTCAAAATAGAAGGGTGAATGAAATCAGAAATAAATTTTTAGATCTATTTTAAGTATTATTTATTTTTGCGAAAAGATCTATGAAAGGAAGATAAGAGCTTGAGACTTGTTTCAACATTATAACCATATGTTTTCGTATTTTTGATAGTCACAATAGTTTTGGTATGCCAGACGAGGATATCACGTGGCCATAAATCTACTCCAAATGGTATCAAGTCATTCCAACTCACATTCAAACGATTCAATAGACATGGTTCTGGTGAGTATTCTGAACACATCCGCCTCCATCCTGCTCTACAAAAAGTAAATAAGAGAGTCATCAGTTTATGTTGATGTGATTTGATGTTTTTTTTTTCGAGACTTCATAAAATGTGCCCTGTGTCTCGAATCTACCCGCAATTTTTAATTTCCTTTTCCTGAAGAAATCAGGGAAATAACTGAATATCTTTCCATTAAAAACTGAGAGAACTAAAGTTGCCTTAACTATAAATTGCTTCATTTAAATGTTTTTCGACAAATGAGGGCCTACCCAAAGGCAAGTTCAGGACTTCTATATCTTAAAATCATTACTGAAAAGCTTACTTTGGATGTTGCAAGAGTAGTTCAAGATTTACAGCAAATCCAGCCATATCAAGGCCCCATTTACGTTTTGGTGCATACATTGTTTGCCAGCCCACTACTTTTTTTTCAAAAACTTTTGGTGCTTCGACCGTATTATATGCTACTAGACCTGCAAATGGAAATATCACAGGATCCGTTTTGAGAAAATTCTTGTATAAATCTAGATTTCTGTATGTTACACGATAAAATGAGAGATAAGATGCCTTGTAAGAAAGCAAATTAAGAAGAAAAAAGAAAAATAAAGGAATAATTGACTCTGAGAATCTTCAACATCCTTTCATCCCATCGTAAGAAATAATGAATAGCCAATGAAAATGAAAACTAATGCTTCTTAGCCAATTTAGTTAAGTAATAAATTTATTTTTGAAATATTTTTGAAAAAAAAAGCAAATTTATTACTTAACTTCTAAAACATTTGAATCACTATTCGCTTTTCACATCATAGCTAATATTGAAGTCTAAAAACAAATCTCAATGACTGATTGACTGATTCCCATCAAAGCTAAAAGGATTTTTTCTCTGTGACTTCCAAGATATGTATTGATGGAAAAAATATATGTTATTAGCAAAGTTATTTATCCAATTTTTATCACAGTTTATAAGAGAACAAAAACTGCAATGCCTACCAACAGCCCACACACCGATTTTTTCAACATTTCGGATGTACTGATTGAAAAGCCGAATATCGTACGTGTTGTCATCATCAGCAAAATATACCACTGCATTGTTACCCAACATTGCAAATCGTTTTCTAACAAAATTTAATCCGGCATCACGTCCGGTCCAACCACGTGCTATAGTTATTTTTTATTGAGAGTTGTTAAAGTGATAATAAAAAGAAAATTATATGACGTTATCTAGCACTAATTATATACCTGGTATTCCAGGTCGACGTTTGATAGCGAAATAGTAATACTGCAAGCCAGTACGATCCAGCAATTGCTTTACAGGTAACGATATACGTGTGGCGTCTTCTACGACAATCCAAATTAATTGCTTGATGTGCATCAATGTTTGTGATAACCTAGACTAGTTCGAAACTTGAATAAGGATCATATCAACCGTATTTGGCTTTAAATTGCATTAATTGATAAAGAGTAAAAGAATGTTTCATTGCTCGAGATTTTGCACTTCGTTTCTACAAAAAGTTGGAATAGAGAATTAAGATTTAAAATATTTTAAAAAATAAGGATTTAATTTTTTTTAGTAGAATATACATGAAATAAGTATGTTAACTTGGTACAGCTTAAAGAATCAAAGTGATGTAAATGGACAAGTCAACAGCAGGTAATTTACCTGGTCATGTCAGCCAATCGTGCAAATCTCAGATAAGTCGGTGTGATTACGATAATTGTTCGATTACTACTATTTTGATTATTGAAATATTGCATAAAATCCTTATTCGATATTATCGCTGATTCGTAAATCTCATAGTTTCTTTCTTTTACCAAATATATGATAATAAACGTTTGAATAATGATTACAGCTATTGCAAACACTTTTTCAATAGTGGAAAATGTTCCAGCTACTGATTCTTTGCTAAATCTGTAAGCAGATAATTTACGCATTCAATATTTCAATAATTCACTTAAAACGCCATCTGACTGACTTCTTATGTGTCCTCTTGAGTTATAATGATTCTTAGAAGTCATGTAAAAGGAGAATTTTCCCTTGTGTTAGCATGCAACTTGAAAGCAATAGAAGTATAAAAACGACTGAAATTAATGTAGAGGAAAGTATATTTGAGGCTTCGGAAATGCTGCAACAGATTGGCTCAACAGTTTTCGTTGCTTATTTATAAATGGATACCTTTGATAAATATATTCAAAATTTGCTAAACGCACTTTATAAGAGTTGCCAATCGCAAAAATAGCACAAGAATTGTATTTTAAAGAAAAAGCAATCCATGCCTTTGAAAACATTGAAATTTAAAATTTGAAATTTAACTTGTTGTTTCAAGACAAAAGAATTCAAACTTATAATCAGTTTTTGAAATTCTGAACTAAAAAATTACAAATTAGATCGTTTTCTCTGTAATATAAAATTAAACGTTTGCTGCTTCATTTTTTCTATTTTTGTATTCAGTGAAAAAATTTCTTACAGCCTTCTTAAAAATTTCGTTCGTCGTAAACGCATTTGTTCGTCCTTCTGAAACAGTATTATAAAATTTAATCACACGAAGCATTTGGTCCTTTTCCACAGATCTAACTTGACTGAATCATAATTCAAATTCCACTATGTCTCTTCTTTTTCAAAAAATTATTTATGATGAAAATTAATTACGATGATTAGTCTATTTTTAAATGATTATGAGACCAAAAACTAAGATTGTAACTGTGAAGTTATAAAAAAAACATAAGACTAAGACGTGATTTTTGAATCAGTTTTTTTTTTTCAGATTTTGAACTAAAGCGAGTTAGAAATTGACTTGGTTTTCGCAGATATTGGAAGTTGTGACTTTGAAAAGTTAACTCCGAAGTTTTTGTAACTACCGCAAAAAGAAAGATCTTGAAATAATTTCAAAATCAAGCATTTCACCTGAAGCAGTTTATACACCGGTCGAAACTCACGAATCCTATTAAAATGATTTTTGTAAAAAAAATTTAAAAAAAGTCATGCAAATTTTGAACATTAGTTAGAACTCTCTTATCACCAAGAAATATGTCGGTTTGAAAGTGAATATTTCGGGAAAAAGAGTCATTGTCACATTTGCATTCTATGTCGACCGCAAGTTTCATCATGCGAATCGCAAATTTGTTTTTCATCAAAAAAATTGCAAAATAGAAATGCAGAATCCCACTATTATTAGTCTTTTCAATTGCATATTCTACCTTGAATAGCTCATTCATTTCTGGCAATAATTTTCTATGGCAAATCTCAATTTATTTTATAAATTTCCAATACTTCACAATACACAGATGAGGAACATTTTAAAAGAAAAATATTACCTTTGTCTGCTATCAATTTCCATCAAACTTTATTAAGTATGAACGACACTACAAAATTTGATTCTAAATTTTTAAATAACCCACTTTCATCAGTTTTATCAAAACTATTCTGAAACATATGAATTGCCTGAACGATCTAAGTGAAACACCAGGATCTTTTACAATATTATTTGAGGAACAATGATGATAACGAACCATGGAACAGCAAAAATGAAAACTAAATGCAGGTTACAATCACAAATAGCAAGATAGACATTAGTAAAGAAAGGACATATAAAAAATAAACGGATGTGAGAGAATTCAAGCTGTAGGAGTAATGGTAAAAATAAAATTGCTGAAAGACTACAAACCAGAAAATTTTGAATTGTAAAAAATCCTTAAATCCAATCAAACCAAACTTTAAGAACCAATCTATGATCAAAAAAACCAGATGAGATCGGAAATAATTTGTTACAGTTCCAACTGCTTTTTTCCAATTCTTTTTAGTTCTGCTGAATCTCCTAAGGATTGATCACTGCTTTACGACATTTGTAAATTTCCAGAGTACTTGATGAATTGTAGTAAGAAAAAGTTGGAGTGATATTTTGGTAACAAGATGGCGGACGAAATGAACCATGAACGGCTCAATTTGAAAAATATTAGTAAGAAAAGTAGTAAGAAAATGAGGATCCTAAAATTTCTATTAAAGCTGTCTTTTGTAACCAACGTTGATTTATATGTTGTGCACCAGCAAAATAATATTTGCATTACAGATTTATGATACAGAAGTTGTTCAGATTTTTTCATATTTCCTAAATTAAGAATTCATTACCCAAAAATAAATACCTAAAGTCATGAGTCATTAAGCTATTGTTCCAATCACGTAAAAATATTTTGCATTTATCCAGTAAATTAATTCACATTTAAATTCTCTTTGCTTGAGAATAATCTTGTATGCAATGTATTACATTATTGTAATCCATAATCACTATATGAAAGTTTTCTTTACTTTGTAGAATATTAATACTTTTCGATTTTTTACAAGACTTCCTCTCTAAAGCTCCAATTCAATCACTTAATATAAAAATTCCTCTCACATCAACAAGAGGTCCAATCATAATTGCATTCTGTATATTCGCTAATAGTCTAAGGATAAGTTATCGCCTTTATCACATTGCCTGAGTTCGTATCAAACAATACAAAGAAACTGTATAACAAACTTCTGTAACACAAAAATGAAATCTTCATATCTTAAATCATTTCTAAAAATATAAACAAAACAAATGCAATACTTCCGTTCCTTCTCTTTGTAACCAACATCAGATGCAAAATGTTTAAATTAAATTTTACTATACCAATTCCAGTAATAAATGGAATGTGTGATATAGCGATCCAAATCATTTCCGACTGCAACTAAATTTTTTCTTGAATGATGGTAGTGCAAAAAGTTTTGACTCATGCATGCTTGTCATTCAACAAAATTAATAGTAAGAACATAAAGGATTAACATATATAATCAGTACCTTTTGTTCCAAAATACTTATTTACAGATAAGTTTGGATATTCACAAATACCAAAATCATCATAAAATGAAAGTTAAAGTTAAAAATACTTCATAAATCCCGATTTAAACTTTGAATATTGAATGCGCTAATCTAACCCATATATTGTTTTCCTGAATTTTTAATGCTAATTTGTTTTCTCATATCGTCAAGTTCTTTTTATAAGTTGCTGTTATCAACCTTAAAATAAACTTTCTGATGCAAAATAAACCTGGCAGTCTAGTGTAATTTGTACATTGGAAGGCTTTAGTTGCCAGTCAAGATATTAGGAAAAAACAGAAAAACTACTTATGAACATGACAAATGTCCTAAAACTACTCTATAACACTACAGCAAAAATCTGAATTTTATAATTTCAAAAATATTGGTCACTTTATTCTTCGTTGTTTGGTCATATTGCGCATCGAAACAACGCTAGATGAGGCACAGGTTGCAAGCCTTTTTCGACCACCTGAAGTAAAAACAGTGTCTTACATATTGAAAAGCAAAACCTGTTTTATATATACTAAATAAAAGAAATAAATAACAATAAGCAATGAAATCGCAAGAAGCAAAATATAGTGAATAGAACCTGAATAAGATTCTGTATCCAGCGTGTTTGTCATTTCTTCTGTTTCTAAACAAAGCTAGTATGAAAGGTGAAAAAAATGAATTAATAAAATTAAAACGCCTCAATACAAACAAATTTAAATTAAAGTAGATACCTGTCAATAATAATGCAGGATTTTCTTCTGGGTTTTCGATTTCGGGTGCAATTGGTAGAAACCAAAGTGGGCCACGTTTTGCAGTTAAATCAGTGACGTACATGCTACCATCATCATCTTCATCCGAACTACAGTACACAGCGTTTGGTTTGAGAGTTACAACATCAACAATTTCGTCGTCTTCTTCCTAATTATGACAATCATTTCGAATTTCGAATTCTTCACACTCAGTTAAGCATATACGAAAAAAATAACAAAAATCTAAGCACTACAATTTAGAATCCATAATAACTTATTTTTGCATGTCAAAAAATTTATTTTCAAATTTTTAAAGACTTTGGAAGTTTGTGGAGCCGGTTCATCCGCATCTTCATCCTCTAAATCAAATTCTGACTCTTTCTCGATGTATTTCACATTTTCTTCGAGTTCAGTGAATTCAGGCGCAAAAGCGCTCCAATTTTCAACATGAGCCTAAAAATTCGATATTTTTCTTCTAAAAATTTGGTGAGCAGCAAAAAATGAAATAAAAAGCAAAAGAAAGATTTACCTGGGTCCAAACAGAAACAAGACCACTGGCAACTGAAAGTATAATGGGACGCGTCGGATGCCACTGAACGTCATGTAAGGTTTCACCCTAAAATTATAGAAAAATAAAGGCTTGTTATAACTGAACTGTTTTAGTATTTACTTAATAAGACATCTGATTTCAAATCGTTCATTTGTTGTCGAGAAAATTAAAAAATTCGATTGCAAATAGTAGTTTTAAGCTTTGGTGAACTTCGGTAATATAATGCTCAATGTGCATATTCACCTTTGTGCCATGCAACATTTTGATTAAACTTCCGGAATTCCTTTCCCAAATGTATAGCGAATGTGCCTTAGTACTAGCACCACAGATATAATCACCATCGTTTGATACGCATATTGCTTTCCACGAAGCATAAAAATATTTAAAGTTGCACTTTTAAAACAGAAATTTCAAGATATCAGACATCACTCAGAAATTTCATGCATAAAAATTTAACATGTGCAAAATTATAACTAATGTTATTTTATGACTTAATTAGTTAATTTTTTTTTTACTTAATTAGTTCAATAAATACACTAGAACAAGAAGCCTTCATACCTCTATTTTTTCTAAACTAGTAATATTTGGATAAGAAAACATAGCTATTTTAACATGTATCAAAAATATAATCCACTTTAACTTTTTCTGCACTAGTAATATTATTTTTAATAGAAGTTTTTTTTTTATATTACTACTATTATCCTTATTCCTAATTAATTTAAAACAGTGTAAAAAATACAGAATTATGTAAATCAATCTAAATCCAAGCGAAAATCATTATAAAAACAAACTTTATTGATTATATCTAAAAGCTTTTGCATTGGTTCAACAATAGTTCCAGGAAGTTTTTTCAGCAAAATATCTAGCTTATAAGTCCTAATGATACGATCCTGAGAATTCGTTAATAAGAAATCACCACGACGTGTTAGCAATATATTTTTAATCTAAAAACAGCGCAATCAAATTGCTGCATACATTAATAATGCGAATAAATGCTTTTCGATAATATTAATAATCAGAAGTTTGCAATGAAAATGTTGTGCTTCCTAATACAGAATCACCAGAGATCTGTGTACGGAGCTTAAATGAATTCCCATATCTTTTGCATTCAACCAAGTTCTATATTTTTTCATTAAAAAGAAAATTACTTGATGTGTGGCATTCTGCTTTACGAATGTGATCAGTTCTAATGTTTGGGCATTGTAAAAAGCAATGCGACCTTTACTAGTACCAGTAACGATATATTTTCCTCTACGATCAAATGTTCCCACAGTAACTTCTCCAGGCTGATCATCGATTTCTTCAGAAAGTTTAATCTAAAGACAAAATAGATCATTTGTCCTTGCTAATTTCTAGAAAAAAATCATATTCTTGTCACTGATTGTTATCAATTCCAAAAACTGCAGAGAGAAAGAAAATAGTTTCCAAAAGGAAACCTATATGGAAAAAAAACAATGGCTAGTAAATTTATCAAAAATTTTATTCTTAAGTATTTATTCTTAAATATTTTCATTTTCTTTTCTAGGAAATATCTCAGGTTCAATTCAAACTTTATATAAAAAACTTTACTTCTGCCTGCAATTTCGCTTCCAAATCTAACAGAACTGGATTAGCACCCAAATAAATAACCAATATATGTTTGTCATTGCTGAAAATAAAATTTTTCAAGGAATGCCAACAGCACATTTTAACATATTAATAAAATGAATAAGTGGTTCTTATTTTTTTCAATACTATCTTTTTCAAAGAAGTCAAATATGGAAATAACATGAAGAAATAATGTAACAAACCGTGGATTAAACATTGCACAAAGAACAGGGGAACCGAAAATTTGTCTTTCAATTCGAGATCCTTCCAAAACATCCCAGATTGCTATGGACCAATCGTTGCTTGCAGTCAATAATTTACGTCCATCACGTGACCAACTTAATGATGTAATAGAATAACCATGACAAACCCAACTCTGAAATAATGGTTAGATTATAAAGCCTTATGTGACCTTGTAAAATAATAACTGATAAATGAAATTATATATAAAATAGCACAAAAACATACTATTGGGAGAAAAAAAAACAATAAAAACAATTAATGCTGCTTCTAGACAATGTCATGAAAAATTACTTTAACAACTCCTTTAGTTATAAGATCGAAAATGTATACACGGCCATCAACACTTCCAACAGCGATCAGTGAACCCCAACGATTGAATTTACAACAATTTGCGGAACCTTGTTGCGTATCTAACGTACCATCTAATTCCTCAGGAAAACATACACCAAAATTCTTATCCAACAATTCAGAGTTCATCATTTTCGACTCTTTAATTGATACTATTAAATGATATTCATCGATTTATATGCGATTTAGACGAAATTGTTTATTATTTCTTTCTTAACTTAACAATCTATCATTCACTTATATTTATAATTTCATACTTTCCAATTTTTACTAAATTTATTACTTTTTGCTATGGTAAATATTTTCATTTCCAATTTATCTTATCAACAAAACCCTCTCATCTATAACAATAACCTTTCACCTTTCAAGCTATCAACTCCATCTCGTAACACAACAAAATTATCACCTCACAGCATACAATCCTCCTGAGACAATCATTTGCATTGTCGCTGCATAATCCCATTGATAATTCGATTATACGAGAATTCTCGGTTGTGTTACCGTCAAAGGTGGAGTAGTGACCACCAGGTGCTGGTCAGTACTGCACTGGTCAGTGATATTGTCACCAAGTGCTGGTCAGTGCCATTGTCACCAAGGGTCAGCACTGCNATAATCCCATTGATAATTCGATTATACGAGAATTCTCGGTTGTGTTACCGTCAAAAGTGGAGTAGTGACCACCAGGTGCTGGTCAGTACTGCACTGGTCAATCTATTATCACCAACTGCTAGTCAATACTATTGTCACTTATTATGAGATTCATACATATCCATCAAAAAAAAGTTTTTTTTTTTCATACATATTTACAAAATTTTTTTGTAAAATTTATACATATCCAGTATATTTTTGAGATTTATAATGTCCGTTTCTAAAAAGGAATTCCAAAGTAATCCCATCACCAATTCGAGCGAGCTAGATTTTAGTATTAAAGAGAATTGGCTCCTCAAATCAGGTCACGGGATGACTGTTTTCCTCCATATATTAACATGACCTATTTAAATATGACCGTAGGACAAATATTATCAGGATTTTGTCAAAATCATTAATCATTCAGAATTTTGTCGATTAAAAAGTTAATTAATTATGCATGTAATATTCTAAATGACAAAATATTGATGCATAAGAAATTTTAACAAAATATGCATGAGAATTTTGTCAAAGTTAGTTTATTTCATAGCCTTCTTGTTGAAGACTTATTCGAAATCAATGGCAAAGAATCAATATGAAAATATATATGAAGAAGTATTGAATACTGCGCCCTTCGAAAATTGTCAATATCCTCTTACCAAAAAAATATCTGTTTTATATTCGAAAATTGTTCATATTTTATTTGTCATGGCATTCTTCAATCTTTGTTATAACCTTAACTCGAAGAAAGATTGAGGAGATTTCAGAGATTTAGAAGAAATAAATTGTAAGTATCGAAGTTACCAATTGCCTTTACTTCACAAACTTCACGCAGGATTGTTTCAAAACATTTCATATGTATATTTGGTCTTCATGGTCAAGATGGTCTACATATTGTTGCTGTTTAGAATCAAAAACTTGCGTAACATTCCCAAATGAATGTGCTATTTTACCTAAAACGAGACACTAAATTGACTGATTCTTCCTGCAAGTTATTATTTATTCGGTTTTCCTAACAAGATCAGTGTATTTTTTTTTTAGAAAAATCGTTTTATCACTTTGTCTTATCAATGATTGTTCAAATAATTTCCAGAATGATACCTTTCTGAACCTTAAATCATATTTTAATCAAACTTTTCAAAACTTGTTTATGCGCTTTCACAAATAAACGTTTTGTATTTTCCTGTTTACGATATTGCAAATTGCGTACGTTTTTTTGCGCGACCAAAGTCTGAAACTCTGCTTACTTCATTACAGTAATAGCTGGGCATTCACTGATATCAGCTGTGAATATAAATTGAGAAACATAATGCAGAACACACTAAACATAATGCAGAACACACGTAAACATAATGCAGAACACACGTAAACACACGTATCATCAAGTTGTAGCCTATAGCAAAAGATTATGATAAAGAGTAGCTCGAATGAAATTACTTAAAGCTAATATAGGATTACCAACAACAGTATTTTGGATTCATTGATACCAGTAGTAACAGAATTCTTAGTTATAACACACTTCAATATTATTGATCAAATAAATGCTATTCGATAAGCAGTGGCTTAGGAACAAGATTGTGATTGTTTTTCTTGATAACTCAAAAAAGTCATCAGCAACTCAAAAATCTTGAACAAAAATAAAAATTCTTCAATTAAATTTGAAATTTAATCGAATATCCACAATTATTGTAATGCTACTTTTCTAATAAAAATAAAAGAAAACAAAGAAGACTTCTTGCAAATCTCCGAGAATCTTATACATTTTGTGTTTGTTTCAGTGAAGGATAGCCTTCGTAAATGAACATGTTTTAGTGATTCTGTCCATCAATGAATATATCAGACAGTTGAAAATTTCCTCATTTCAGAGTTGAGTATTGTTTTCGTAGTTCTCTAAGCAATGACCAGTTTTTTCACAACATTGATTTTGATCGATTTTAATGTTTCTTCTGGAACAATTAATTGCTTTGTTACACACCTGATAATGATTTCATTATTGCTAAAAGGAATTTTTTTTTCGTTTTCAGTGGTAAATTTGAAAAAATCTCCTAAAATTTCTTGAAGAAAAATTAAACCTAATTAGTTGAATTTTGAAAACATTTCCAAATCAAAATTTTTAAATAAACTTTCTCGAAACCAGTTTAGAGAAATGATTCGTATTGAAAGCGTTAAATCAATCCTGTTATAATTTTTGTAATCATTACACCTACTATCAGTATTTTCTCAACATCATGTTGTCATCTGCAAAGTGATTAACTTATGAGTTTGTCATCACTGCGGTACCATCGATGACATTGGGGAAGTTGATTACTGATAACGACGTAGACTAATTTTCCTTATCAGTCCGATCATTGAACAGAAAGAAATCACGAGCAGTAGTAAGAAGCTTATGTCAGCTTCTATATTATATTAGCGTTTTTTCCTTTTGTTCGTAATATTATCATCTTTATTTATATTGTTGTAAACATAAAATAGTGTGTAAAATAACGTTGAAGCATTCCCTAAGCATAATATTTCAACATAAATTGTTATTTTTCTGCATTTCTGTACTTTCTTTTTTTTTCTTCGTCCCAGTATTTTGCTTTTTTTTTTCGTCCAAGTATTTTGCTCAGTTCCATTGATTGATGAATTGGTTCACGAATTGTTGAAAATTTAACAGCCTTAAAAAGCTGCACTAACAAACAGCCCATAATTACGCTAGCGAAGGATCCAACATTTGTGTCAGTTGAGCGGAGAAATTGTCATTATTATTACTTTTCTTTTTCCCTTTCAGAATTAATTCAATTAAATTTCTATTGCGACACTATAATTTATTTAAAGTTTGTAAAAACCAACAAAGTAACAAAGTCAATTGATTAGACTCTGTGCATGTTCTGAAGTGACGTCTACATGAGCAGTTTCATTTCTTGTATTTATGTGTAATTGTTCTATATACATCTGGTTATTTGAATGTTGAAATTTAATAAATTCGAATTATATTGGATTTTTTTTTCGATTAATGAAGTGTTATTGATATAACTAGTATTTCTGGTAAGCTAAGAGAAGCATTAGTGAAATTCTTTAACACTTCTAAAACAATTAAGCTTAAGTGAGTGATCTCTGATGATTGTATGTCTATTCTGACCTTTTAACTATGATTTTAATTTCATGCTTCCATTTCTTCTTTTCTTATTGAGGACAAATTTGAGTCCTAAAACAGAAATTCTGAAATCCTCAAAGGAGGAATTATTCTTCAACTCGAGGGAAAAGGAATTTGTTATTTTCTACAAACGTATCTTTAATTCCATTCATAATAGTGAGTTGCTGCACGATGGGATAGGGCGGGTGAAGGATGCTTTATGCAGTATGAATGTTAAACTATTAGATAGTATGTACCTAATAATTTCAGGCAACCTTTTTAAGTTATCAGTTTAAATAGAAATTTAGTCATTGGAGTAGCATAATAGTAATGAAAAGCTTTTAATTATTGAACTGATTGAAAATGATGGTTTGTTTAACAAAATGAACTATAATGATGGGATCATTTATTTTATTGATACACTAACATGCACTGATAATATCAGCAATTCTTAAGAATATTTTTCTTCAAAATGAAAATAGAAAATTGAGCAATAAGTTCGTTATAATATCAGAAATTACTGCAAGTGTTTCATAATATCTGATAACGTTATCAAACTGGTGAGGTATGGGATTGTTTTGTTTATTTTGCTTCTTTCTCTTGCAGGTCATCGTTATATTTGCGAGTGAAACAAGCTTTAATGGTTGAAAATCTGCGAAACCCTTAACAAAGCGTTGCAATCTGATTAACCATTTCTTTCCCTACATTAACTGAAATATTTTAAGTTTTAAAAATTCTTTTTCCATTAAATTAGAGGTAAAAACTATTTGCGAATTTAAAATTTAGTCTACTGCAGTAGTTAGTTAATCCTAACTTAATATTTGAAATGGTGGTTTTTAAAATCATATAAGGTAAATTTTAATGCAGTCTGATGTCCTTCAGTGCAATATGAATGCATATTTTAATACAGTGCCAGAGAAAAACTTCATTAATAAATAAGGGTAAAAATGCAAGCGTTTTCCATAGCTTCAGACAGTTTATTTATTTGTAACAAAATTCTAGTATTTGCAATTATTACTTATTCTAGTTCTCAAAGACAAATCAATTGACGATGGAATGACACAGGACTTTCATTCTACTTAATTTTCTGTTACACCCTGTTTTATTTTTTGTCGCTGAAATGTTTAATTTTCTATTTTCTCAAATCTTAAATCGTAAAGGTGCAAACCAAAGAAGGAGAAAGCAAAAAAGATTTTAATAATTATTCCTTTAAAATTTTGGATTTTTTATTATTTTGCAAAAATTTTCATCCTTATTGTTTTGCATAGAATTTCTTTTTTTTTCTTCGTTCAGGATCGTAACGTCAATAAAAATGATTCATTAGTAATAAATTTCGAGTTCTAAGCAAAGTAATTGTGACAATCATCGCGATGATAGAAACGAAAGATAAAAATTACAGGAAAATTCAAAAAAATTTATTTGTAAATGACAAGATTTGTAAATGGATTCGAAATTTTTTTTGCGTGATTTCAAAATGTTTTTGAGAGAATTTCTTTGGCTAAATAGAAATTAGCTGCCTTAGTAATTTTAAATTGTATTTGTTGTTAGTCATATGCTCTTAGTTTAATGTCAATAATAATTATTGACGTCAGCTGTCTTTATTATTAGTAACTTTAAATTTTTTTGCTAAAAACATTTAGCTATGACGAAAACACAAGAAAATGATGATATCATAAATGTGCAAATGTCTTCTAGTGTAAATGAAATTTAAAGTTCTTTTTCATAAATTGGAATTTTAAATTTGGATTTTAAACATGAAAATTGTTTGGCATTTTAGCTGTTAAACATGCAATGTCTTTTAATTCGCTATGATCTGTTGTTTTTGCCTAGCACTATCAGATTTAATTAACTTCTGGAATGAAGAGTTGCTTCGTTTACTTTAACAAAACAATAAATAAATAAATAATTAATCTGGTAATAAACAATCATTGTTGTTTATGCCTTCTATTATAAATTTTTTTTATATTTTCTCAAGTCCACGAATAGTAATTATTTGTTTAAAAGTCATAGTTTGATCATGAATTCAATTCTTCCTTTATCTGACCAAATCTCACTTGTCTAATCTCCTCAACTGACCATCTATTTCTCTTTATTACAAACTTTCTATACTGTTTCTGGTTTAAATAATTTGTTCAAGTAAATTTCTTTATATTTTGCAAATTCTAACTTCCAACTTGGTCAGTTTTGAGTTAGTTCAAATACTAAAACAAGCGGCTAATGCGATACGGAATCATTAAGCCGTTAAACTTTAAAACTTTTCATATCAAATATTTTGTATTTCAGATTGTTAAAGAATTTTTTTTCTGAAGAATTTAATAGTTTGATAAGTTTTTTGGAACAAATAGATTTGATATGGATTTGCCACCGTATATGTTATCTTTATCGCTAGCTGCATGTTTTAACGGAAATTTTCAACAAGCATATTTACTGTCCATAATGAACCAGCCATATGTAGAAATACAACAGGTATTATCTTATCTGTAGTTAAATTTTGCTTGTTGGTCAAGTTTTTGAATCTTTTCAAAATTAAAAAAAAAATGTCGACAATGAGAATAGGAAATTTTTGGGAGTTAGTGATTCAATTATTAAGTTTCAGTTCATCAATATGTCAACGATTGCACGGTCTGGAAAACCGATTGATCCGCTGGCTTTGAATTTTCTTTGGTCCTTAATTAATGTAATGAATCCCATTTCTGGTATCGTCGGCCAAATGATTGCATATTTAATTTGTGATCGAATTGGCCGTCGTCCGACTGCTATCATTTCATGTCTCATTGCTATTCCTGGTATGTTCTATGAAATAGCGATTTAAATCGATAATTTACTTTGCAATCAATAAGATAATTTTTAGACACATAACATTTATTTAAGATTAATAGTATGTTATGGCATCCCTAAACACTATCAACTTTGCTTCACTTCGCTAAGCTATCTTCTTAGTATATAGGCTAAGTTTGTCTAAAGTGTACAAGATTATCTGATAAGAGAGAGTACCTTAAACATACATTCTTTTCCAGCATTACTACTTTCGATGCTGACACAATTATGTTTCCCTTACTACGAAACATTGGTAGTTGGTCGTTTTCTTTGGGGTACAGCGAATGGAATTGCAATCGTTGTACAGACTGTTTGGATTGTAGAGAGTGCGTCAATTGCGCAACGGGGATTTGTCAATTCTTGGCAGGAAGTAATCGCTACAATTGGTCTGTTCTCTTGATTTCAGTATCATTATTCTCAAGAAATTGAGAGTCATATCACTGCAAAACGTAATTTTGAATCCGAAAACTGTTCGCACATCTTTAACAATTCTTTTTTTCTCACTTTTTTCATTAAGCACTAAACTTTGTCTTCAGTACTCTTCAAAAGTAATAAAAATAAGCCCATGATAAATTAAATAACTGTATTAGAATCTTTTTTTTCATAATTTCAAAAGATTCTATGAATATTCTTCGCTGAACTTGGAAAGTCACTTATTTGTTATTCTTTTAAAATATTTAAATAATTGTAAATTCTACAGGTAATTTATTGACGCAGTTAATCGGAATTGCACTATCAAAATCCGATTTATGGCCATTTATGTTTTCGGTACCTCTTGCTGTCGCTATTGCTTCCCTGATAGTATTTATGCTAATGCATGAGTCACCTCAGTACACGCTAATGTTCTGTCATGACCGACACGAAGTATATTCTACTCTTAATTCAACAACTTAATATTTAATTTAGGCTGTGTCACTGACAAAAGGAAAACTTTGCTAAAACTTAAGTGAATTTTGGAGTATCACTGTCAGCATCCGATAATTATTTTGAAAGAAGAAATGCCAAGTTCAATAAAATGTAGCAGGCTTGATTGATTGTTGAATATATCATTTTTTCTGAACTCTAGTTTCTTTGTCCTCGCTTTATTTTACAAGAAATAACTAAGTTTTTTCTTTTTCGATTCTAAAATTATGCAATTAATAATTGCATAATATCACTATTAAAACGAAACTATCGTAGGCTGCACTTGCAATCCGTGCTTATCATGGCCTGAAAAATGATCCGGAGATCGATGAACAACTAGTGAAATATGAAGAGGATGGTCAAAGAAAGGAAGCAGAAAAAAAAGACATGGCTAATAGTAAGCAACCGAATGGCTTGCAAATCATGTTTATGCCATGGAAAGCAAATGATCCGCTTTCGACAGTTATACGATTCGGAGCGTGGATCGGGATTATGGTCAAGGTGGATGAATTAGTTTAATCTTAGTGAAATTTATGCGCTCATCTGCAGATTTCATTATCAAATACTGAAATATATCTTAAAACAAATTTTAAATTTTGGGTTAATCTAATGACGTGTTCCAGATCGCTTATGTATTTACGGGAGCACGAGTCATTCGATCATTTAACACGTTTATTTATCATAACTTAGGCAAATGGCCAAAAACATATTCTCAGGTTTCGAAATATTTCATCGCCCATTTTCTAATTTATTTCTTTCGGAAAAGAAGTGACCATTAATAGAATTACAATAGAAAGTAACTCATGAAATTTCCAAAGTTTCCACCGTATGATAAAAATTTTTTTTCACTTGATCAGTTGATAACTTTGTTTTCAGTGCTGCGCAGAGTTTGTTTATCATATTCTATTTCCACTACGCACTGAAGTATAAGAAAATAAATCATTAGGTGTATAAATATAAATTTGTAAAAGAACTGTCACAGTTAATTCCAGTAGCTGACAATATTTGTAATAAAGTTACAACAAAAAGTGTTTTCTTGGGAGCAGTATACAAGGGCAATTATAAATATCTATTTAATTAAGTTTGTTAAACATTCTTTCAATAATTGCACTTAATTTAAATGGCTATAGTGGGGTTCACTGGTCAATACAGTTATCAGATTGCCGTTATCAGTGATACCAATATTTGTCATTGAACGTATTGGACGACGACCAATGTTGATCATATCTGAATTCGTCAGCATATTAGCTCTCTCAATGACAACGGTTTCCGTTGCGATTGGCGAAGTAGCTAAGGTTTTGCTTTCAGTATATCTAAATATGTTGAGGCTGTCGGAAAGTGTGCTATTCAAAATAGATTTGTTCATTAAATTCAAGAATTTATTTGCATTTATAACAAGAAAGATTTTTCTTGACATCATTCATAAGATGATTATACTTTCAGCTTGGAACACTAACAGGTGTATCAATGGTATTATTTGCAACATCACTTGGTATTGGATCTGTATCAAGATTTTATTCAGCTGAACTGGTACCAAAAAGTATGATACTTCGGACGGTCACTATTCTGTCATTAATCGAATCATTAACTAAAATAATACTAGATTTTGGGTTTTATCCACTCGCAACAACCACTGGTTGGTATTCCTTTTTAATTTTCATTCTTCCATCTATTGTATTTCTTATTCTCATAATACTTTACTGTCCAGAAACTAAACAACGACCAGTAAATGATATCCTTAATGAAATTGCTTGCAAACATGGTATTGATATAGAGTTTAAATTATAATTTCAAACGGAGTTTTTTAGAATTTCAGTAAATCGTTGTCTATTTAAATTCACTGAATACCAAGACACTGAAAAGAGTCAGAGAAAGTCAGAGAAAACGGATGATTTTCCGAAAAGGTGCTCTGTGAAAGCAATTTCAATTTCATGAATTTTAATTCCAGTGCACATGCATTTCATTATCATTTTTTGATAATGATGACGATAATATTCCCTTATTGTTGTATTATGCTTACTTGAAGTTGCTTTTTCAATTGACACTTGTATGAGTTTCCAAGTACTACTTTGTCGCAATTGCAAATGTGTTGTCAATGACTTGCCGCTTCGGACCGATTCAAAATAAAATTAGTTAAAATCAATGTCCTATCCTTTTTTTTCATTGCTTTACATGATATTGAAATTATAATACTTTAACAAACAGTAAAACACATTCTTGCAGAGAATCTCTTAAATTTCGGGTAGATAAAGAGCGAAGCGAAAGTTTTGATATTTGCATTGGGAAATAACAGTTCTATTTGTTAGCAGAAAACTCTTATCTTGAAAATCAATGATTAAAAATTTGTCTCTTTGCTCAAATTTCAAAAACTTTAATAATGACGTTCCATGAACGCATCGGTTAAATGATTGAATGATTAAAAAATTTTTTCTTCAAAACACGCACAGTGTCGTGAAAAATTTAATTCATTTAAATGAGTTTTAAGCGATGGCTCATTGCCTAACAAGAATAAAGATATTTGATAAGGATTTCTTAGTGATTGATATAGTTCAGCGGCGAATACAGAGAAGAATCAGGATTAAAGTAAGCAGAATACCGTCGCATAGAATATGTCAATCATGTTGAACTGATTGGATTGAATGAATTGACTGCGAAAATTTCATATCATTTATCTAAAGAATTGCACAAAGATTTTTTAATAATCACGCAGAAAGATCTTTACAAATTGACAGTATTTCCAAAATTGTAACAGAAATTTACATTAAAATCAGTTTTTTACAAGGATAAAATGCACAATTTTCTCACAATTTTATACATAGGATAAAGATTTGACAAATTAGTATGAATGCATGTAAATCAAACAAAAAGCATTTTAAGAGATTTGGAAATTAGATAGCTGACTCATCACTTTAAATGTGAGAAATCATTTTATAATTGCGTGAATTTGCAATAAATTATATTATTCAACGAAATAATTGGAAAAAAGCAAATACAAAACTATTTGGTTTTTTATGATACAATTATTTCAATTTTTCCCCGACATGGAGAAGGTGCGAAGCTATTTTCTATATTGTATTCCTGAAAATTTATAAAAATGATGTGATGATTCAATTATTACATTATGCCTAGTACAATTCTCGCTAATTGTTATTGGAAGACAGCAATATCGTTAACAACAAGAAATTAGATAAAAACTGAAGGAAAAATAACACCTAAGATCATTACAGTTCTCTTTTATTCTAGGAATTTAAATGATGGCAGTACCGTTTGCATCATTATGAATAAATTAGCGATTTATGGCAGGAAAGCAGTCTTTCTATTTTATTTTTTTTTTTGGATCAAATATTTCTAATCTCAATACCCCAGAATGATAGACGTAAATTAGCAAACTCAATATTTTTAAAAAATCTTCAAGGCAGTCAATAAATAAATCCATTTCAAACTGCAGAAAAGTTCTGATTTAGGACTAAGTAATACTGAACATTTGTCAATAAATGCAATAAATTCCGGAAAATGAGCAGAAAACTTGAAAAGCAACGATATTTAATCTATTTTATACAAGATAACAGAAATTCGACTATAAATAAGATGTACATAAAGAGTGCATTCCACATGTGACCCGAAATTTCTTCCAACTATACAATTCCAACATGGCCCCGTCATTTTATCGAAATGTTTCTTGATAAATGAGGCAACTTCGTCTTCAGTTGAAAAGTGAGTCAAAGCTTTCTTTGCAACCTGAATTTGTTTTTTGCTGAGAATAGCAATAAAAACAGTCAGGTTTCACTTGTGGATTTTTTTATTTGGTATTTTTATTTACCATATTTCAATTTAGTATAACTGTCCATAAAGATTCAACACAGTAGAAAACTATTTTACTTTTTGTTAAATAAAATTGCATCAATTATGGTGTATGTTCATAATGAGTTTATGAGAGTTTTATTCTGCTATTATTTTAATTCAATTATTTCGTTTGATAATTTTCATAAAAAATCACAACTAACCTCTTTAACAACTTCTTGCAATTTTTCATCCAAATTTGTTGAACGTATGGTGATTTCTGCTGATCGAAATACTTTTGCTGCGACAGCATTGTGCCATCGTCGAGATTGCCGTCTAGAAAGAAAACAGTTTACGTACACGAAGTTAAGAAGTCAAAATAAAATCTCAGTAAAAATTGATTACAAGTTTTTATAATATTTATCCCACGCTCTATATTTGCACATTCATCGTCGTAGAGCAGTAAATTAGCAGAAAGTTAAGAATAATTATTCACCAATATTCTTGATAGTTCGGGAAAGCACTCTTTCTATATCTTCTCATTACAGTCATTGAAATAATTAGATTACGTTGTTTACGGACACACTGACTACTATGAAATACTGTTTTTTCTATATTTTGATTAATTTAATAGAAAGAAGAAAATTAACCACCAATAAAATTGCTGATAATTCAGTAAGTTTATCTTAGAAGCTGAAAGTGAAATGTAAACCTGAGCTGGCTAAGTCGATGCTTTCCGAACATAATTTACACCCCTGTGAAATTAGAAATATCAATAAATCGATGTTATTCAAATTAATGTTCAGCAGTGTGCACAATTCCGGTCTTCTTCATTGCCAAAATTACACGCTTCATTTGACAAGAAGCAAATCATCCAAATAATACTCAAAAATTATGGAAATTAAATTTAAACAATGAATCCGAGATGTAAATCACTTGCAGCTCGGGAATAACGAAATAAATTCACTGCAAAAGGCTTAAAAAGGACAAATTTTAAAATTTAATGAAGCATCCATTTGAGCAATCAAAGAGATATAGTTGCAAAGCTATGTAAACAACTGTTAATAGAAGTTTTTCTTTTTCAGAAACTGAATTTCTTATACTAAATTAATGCTTGATTATCAAAGTCTACTTGAATGTCTCATTTCATCTTTAATTGTATTCAATGCAATCTTCTTCATTGTTACATCCTTCATTTTAAATATCATCGCTATAAATCATTTTTTTACTTTTAGCATTCTGTCTATTTTTATCCAAAGCAATACTTCAGTGGAATTCAGAACGAAATTTTTAGAATCAATAACCATCTATTTTAAATTCAATGAAGTTCCTTTTCTTATGCCAGTAATTTCAAAATTTTTTCTTTTTCTCTTAATCTTCAGAAAGTTCTCGAGTAAAGTTAAGCCTAAATTACTTCATTTGCATCATTACTAGTGACATATTAGTTGTTAGAACTACTGATAATCTAGTTTCAAATGAAGATTTATTTTTGTAAAACCAGTCGAATGAAGTACAATGAGTAATTTAATTAATTTGAATCATATCCATAATATAGACAAGCTTAAAAAGAACTGTTCCTTTCTTGTAATCAGTAACTATGTTCAACATTAGTGTTGAGAGGATTATTAGTGATCAATAATTAATAATCATGACCACTTAATCCATTTTATTATTGACTGTTTATCTTCTAATCTCTCGAAAAATTACTTATGGTAGCAAGTGTTAAACGTAAAATATAAAATGATTAAAGCAAATATTAATATCAAAGAATATAAAATAATGCTGTTTTCTGACCAAAGATGTTAGTCATTCCCTATTTCTAGGAAGAAATTAAAAATACTGCAATAACGTCGTTTCATTCGGATAATCCTGAAATTCGATAAATCAAAAATATAAATAAAAGTAGAAAGAGATAGTGCAAAGATAGAACAAAACTAATATTTAAACAAATATGTGAGAATGTAACGTGAGTCAATAAAGAAGTCAAATGAGAGTGTTTCGTTGGATAGAATATTCCACTCATTTTATATCATCAATTCCTCAAATTTAACATCATCTTTTGTAATTTAATCGAAAAGTAGTAACAAATGTCTTCTATCTAAATTCTTTGTTAAATTGAAAATCACTCGTTTTATAAATTTCAATCAGAAATGTTACATTATATCATTAGTTTTATTATAATTACAGCACTCATTTTCCAATCATCTTTATATCTTCCTTGTCTTACTGATTAAAAGTCTAGCAATCTAGCTTTCTTTTATTGATGAAGAGTTTACAATACAATCTCAATAAATAGAATGAACAATACTATGATTGCTGTAACAATTTATGAGTAAATAAAGCAGCAGCAGCAGCATGTAGAAATCCAGTATCAACCATTATTTTCTGAGTAACATCTGATAATTGAGAATAACATATTATGACTATATTATGACTTTGTTTTTCGGATTGAACAAAGATCAAAAATTTAAATGTTGACAGTTTTTAAAAATATGATAAGTGCGATGATAAGTTTTTAAAAGTATTGTAAGTTTTAGAAGTATAATATCACTGAATTCATAATGGATTTTTTCCAATAAAAGCTTTAAAATTTCCACTATTTATCATTTTACGACTTATTTTTTTGCTAAAATAAAAGAGGCTCACAAAAATTGAAAAAACATCAGTGATTCTTTCAAAAGAAAAAGATAAACAATTTAGCGCTGCATATCACAAGGGTTGAATGAACTGCTACAGAGCTGTTGCTGAAGATGATGAATTATGCGCTGCATTTCTTCGATTGCATTGGCCTGCAAAAACTCAACTGTCCATTTGTTTTCCAGAAAAAAGGAAATATTTTTAAGTGTTTAGCATCTGGGAAAAAAATAAAATTATTTAAATAATTAAAGCTGTAATTAAATGCTTAAAAAATAGCAAATCAAGCAGGAAATTGAAAAATAAACATTAGCTCATTAAAACATCAATCGCTTTTATAATTAAAGGATTCTATACTTCACAGAAGATGTATGTTACACTCCATAATGAAATTGAGTGATAAACATTATGCTCATTACATATGTTCAAGACTACAGTAATATAACAGTATTTAAGACTATTCTACTGAATAGAAATTGTGTTTTAAAACCAAACTGTAATGTTGTGATACCTGCATTAGAATGTAATTTTTGGCCAACAGTAGAGTGGCAATCTTGGATAATTTTCGTACTGATGTGCCAGTAGCGTATGGTAATATAATTCTTAAATCGTCAAAAGCTTCATTAAGGTCATGCATACGGCAGCGTTCACGTAAATTGATATTCAATCGTGCTTCTTGATTCATCGATTGGACGGAAAAACTTTTAGATTCTAAAGTAGCATTCACTTTAGATGACAGAGTATTATTGTGGTAGAGCACGTATGAAGATCATATGTTAAAAATTTACAACCTTAGCAACAAATACTACTAAAATGAATTCTTTGATTACCGTAATTTTCAACTTCTTAGTCAGAGTGATGCTGGGAAATGAATGCTCGAAACTGAGCTAAACGAACTAAATTGAATGTGACAACTTATTATGGATATGAGAAAGGCAGAGATCCCTCCTCTCATCAAAATGACAACATTTCAAATAAGAGTGGCAGTTTTGCAAATGTTTCACAGTAAGCAAATGCTAAATATTCAGTTGTTGAAGGAATAAAAAATTTTAAAAATATTCCTGTTTATCTCTTTATATATATGAACTTACAGTAGAATATGCGTATCTTTTTTCATATTTGTGTTCACTTGATTCATATTTAAGCAAGGAAGATTGAATGTTAAAATATAT